>JAVQKC010058830.1:0-25893 GCA_036025475.1 Philypnodon macrostomus
CAGTTGAAAAAGATCCAGCAAAGACTTTTTGAGTTATTGCATTCACAGTTTTGGCCCGTTATTAATTAATTACTTAATTAATATTCATCGAAGAAGTACCCAAATCGATACAGTTCGGCATCTTTATGGTATGCATCTGTGTGCAAATGTTGAAACTGATCCGGCAATTCGTTTTTGAGTTATTGTGTTCACAGCTAGGATCTGCGGACGTGGAGCAACGTGATTCCATAATATTCGCCGATATAATGAGGACTAAGCCAAGTCTACATTCATGCTAAATCAGGTCAAAATGAAAAATTCTGGTTTTGAAGATAAACTGTTTAAGTAGAAGAACTGACTTCATGAAGTCCATAAAAACGTGTGGATAGTGCATTGCATTTGAAAAGCAACTCGAAACATTTGGAAATCATTGGTCAGTGAACTGCCTGGGCCGGGTGGCTTACTATACAACCATCATTATATTATGCATCATCTTTAGACGAGGGAAAAGGGACAGACAGAAAATCATTGGTAGCATGTATAAAAATGTTGGTCTGGGTATTCTGTCAAGACCTAAAGATGCTGATTGCGAGTGAAATGAGGACCGAGGGAAAAAAGAGGCGGATGATGAGTTGAAATGGGTGAGATTGTAATAACAGGCGAGAAAGAGGGTGTGCCTTTGGAGACTGCTGTAATCTGCCTGGCAACAGCAGCACAGAAAGATACACCGAGAGTGAATATAGCCTAGATCAGAGCACAGACATGATACAGTCAGTATGTCAGAGAGCGGTGGTTCTCAATCTGTGGGAAGGGTAACACTGGTGGGACGCAGGTCTCATTCTAAGGAGTCTATTGCAGTTCATTTCTTGATTAACTTAATTTTAGAGCAAATGTTACGGTTTTAGTTGTGTTTTGGTATTGATGAATGTGGTAATGAATTTGACACTTTGACCACTGCTCAGTCCTGGTTTAAGCAGAGTTTAATTCTGGTTTAGTTGGTTAAGTAATGGTTTAGACCAAAAATGGCACTTAGAAAGCTAAATATTTTCTTAGTTTGTCAAAGATGTTTAAAACCCACTGTCATTAAGTATTCAGCAAATGCTAATGGCTAAAATAATCTTTACTCTTATGGACAGTGCCAATATTATCATATGTATTCTCTGACCTTGCAAACCCGGGCCACTCTAGAGACCTTGGTCTGGCTCGGGTAAACCGCTTGTTCTTGGCTTCTTTCAGTGAAGAAAAAGTAAATCTTGTCGTCATCCCCAATAGAGCTGTTGATGCTCTCCTTTAGCAGCACTGAGCCCACAAAGTCAGCCTCTGTACACAACAAAAATAGACACAAACAAATAAACACAACTGCGACGAAGAGCATGTCCAAACACAGATCTTTTAGCATCTGAGGAAAAGTGTCTCCTTGGAAACGGTACAAAGCAGACTGTCAGAGGTCTGAAACATAATTTTACATCTGGCTCATTTAGGGGGTGTTGCACTATTCAAGACAAACCTTGGAGTTGAAAATTGTATTGGCAACGCTTTTTTTAGTGGCATCTCTCTTAGTCTTGAACATAATGAACTTTTTAAAATGTTATACTAATACCAGTCAAGATGGATTCAGAATATGTATGTGTATGTATGTGATAAAATGTTCTTTCTTCAGTCCTGTCTGCATATACTCACTGACTCTCACTGAGGTCTCTATTTGTATCTAATAAAGTGGCACCCAGTTCTGTTGCTGTATCCCACCTGCTTCATGTTGGGTCATCATGAGATAGTGGTTGTCTGAGCTAATGATGCCTTTCTAATATCTCAAACCAGGTGAATTTCTTTTGTGTATTGTAGAACGTGTATCATCGTGCGTTGTTGTTTTGTGTTGCACTTACCCAGAAGCCACCTGGTGGGGGCCTCCTCTGTCCTGAGTGTTGGGAAGGGGAAGTTTCTGCGCACGTCGGGAGAGCTACGAAACTCATACTGTGTAGCTGAGAACATCTCACCATCTTAAAGACAGAAGCAAAATATTACCTAATTGGAAAGACTAACTGGAAATCCAACCCCATGGTTAGTGGGGTGACTTGTTCTGAGCTACTGCGGTCTCTAGTTAGTTACAAAAATAACAAGTAAAATGAATCAACAAACACAATATAGTTTTTAAGACGCAGCTTTTTTGTATAGCCATAGATTTGACTTTGTTACAGAGAGGACAGATTAAATACAGGACTATCAGGCGTACCCACAAGCAGGCCAGTAAATCCTTTGGCTGGGTCATAGGGACACCGGTCTCTGCCTTCCTCGAATCCTGAGGAGAAATTGAACCGCTCTGCATCCTGTAAGAGAAGCAGTAACATTGTACATCAATACAGGCCTATGTATGTTTTTTTATTATTGTACTTCTAAGAGTAGTTTTACTGCACTATATTTTTTACTTCTATTTGAGTAATGCATAGTATTTGGGAATTTAATTATTTTATTATATAATAGTTATTTTGTAATGATGGATTTTTTAAATTTGTATTTATTGTTTATTTATTTGTTTTGAATTTGCACACATATATATTTGTGTCCATCTTTATATAACAATATTATTACACTATATGTCCCAACACTGAAGCCTTTACTTTTACTTACATATTGTGAAGGCACAATTATTTAGCTTGAATACAACTTTCAGCCATCTCTGCTGTATAGTACATATCATATTATAACCACAGTCTCTTACTATATATGCACACAGCGGCCTGAATGCATTTGTTCCACAGACGTAAAGGTGGGTCTCGTTGAATCGCTGCAGAAACCGAATGTGATTGTAGCACTCTGTCTGCAAAGAACATTGAACAAAACAGGATATTTCTACCTACTGTATTCTGTTCTTTGTAAATACACATGTACTCTTGATAACTCTGAAAAGGCGGAGAATGGACTAATGTGGTAATGAATTTTTTTCACCCCATGATGCTTCTTCTAAGTCGTATTGTACCTTATTGTTCCTGCCTTTGCTTATACACTGTTTCTTCTGTTCCAAGGAAGCCTCCCAGTCAATCTACAAACAATGGGGATAATAAAGATGTTACTGATGCAGCTGTATGACACAAAAAGACACACACACACACACACACACACACACACAAAACTGCAATATGTTAGGGCTGGGACGTATGACCAGAATCCATACTACAGTACTGATTCTGTTGGGGGCTGCTTATTGCTGCAACTATGGGCATGAGGTGGGGTACACCCTGGACAATGGCTAGTTAATCGCAGGCACACATACACAGACAAACATTCACTCTCATATTTATTTACTTAGTCACCAGTTCTTCTAACAAATACACATTTTTGGAGGTTGGTAGGCAGCAGAGAAACCCCATGGCAACACAGGGAGGACTCCACCCCAAGAGATTGTAGTTGGATTTGAGAATCATTAATTTACTGGTATCATGTATGCTTCACGATACAACAAAAATAATATGGTCTGAGAAACAATATATCACCCAGCCCTACTTCCACACATTACTGAGTTTTGACTGGAGCTACTAACCCTTAAAAAAAAAGCCTGGTTTACTTTTAATCCAATATCCATAAAATTGGACGAACACAATGGGATTTGTTCAATCTGCTCTGGGCTATTATTAGTTTGTCCTCATTTTAACACTTCAGAAAGAACATCTGTCAAATAGTGCGTTTGCTAATTAAAGGGGAGTAAGTGGTCAAACTCACAGTGAAATTTGCAGGTGCAGATATATTTGCAGCGTTCAGGCCAAAAACAGCTCCTCTGCCTCCGACATACAGCAGCCTGGACTCTTCTTCCAACAGCAGGGTACTGTAGTTCTGAGAAGAACCGGTAAATCGAGCACTGCCCATTAGACCTGCAAAATGTAACAAGAAATAAACAATATAGTGACATGGAAAACATATCTATAAAAAACAGACATGTGCCAAAATATAATGTTGCATTTTCACAGATTTTGGCTGAACGTGCATCATCAACATCCAAGGCTACAGAAACCATGTTCTATCACGGTCACGGATATTAATAGATTTAAATATGGGATGTCTTCTTGGCAGACGCCCCTTGCATCAGAAAGGCTCACTGGTCACATAAAAGGGGAATATATACCAGTCACAAAAAGTTAGGGATACTTGGGTTAAATGTTAGGTTGATATTACAGAATATCATAAATGTAGTGTATTTAATGTCATAGAATTGTATAGGTTATATTGGATTTTGGGAGTGTTGTGGTATATATACAATACAATATCAGGGAATGGCAATGCATTATGGAGTTGACCCCCTTTTGCAGCAATAACAGCTTCTTTAAGCCTATTCATTCTGCAGAGTGTGGCACTGATGTTGGCCCAGCTCAAAATCTCTGTCCCGGCTCATCCTAAGTGTTACATTGTTCACTAGGCAAAAGTAGAGTTGGACTAGTAAGAGCTGTTTCCAAACTGCTGGAAGCATAGCAGCAGAAATGATAATGGTGATAAATAAAATTCTCTCAAATAAAGGACATATAAAGGACATTCATGGACAAATAATTTGGACCTCATGTTTGTGGTCAGATTTCTATTGGCTAAAACATGTGTTAAGCTTTGACATCACTCCAGCAATGTGAGGGTAACATATGTAAACATGGCTAAATCTATGAATATAAACATAATAAAGTTTTATCTTTAAGAAAAGCGCCACAAAAGATTAGAAAAACATGATCAACGGTAAAAAGCTAAAAATAATAATGTAAACAAAAAAGTATTAAAAAGCACAATTGACACCAAGCCACCCAAGTGTGTAGGTATTGTATTCCCACGTACTGCAGCACACCGTGGGCTTATCTAGGCTCCCAGCCCAGGAACACTGCACTCCAGCTCCATAAAGAGGAGGCATAGATTTCTGTGGCCAACTCAATTGACTGTTAAGGGATAAATATAGTTTGCCCATTACTAGGAGCTGTAGCACATTGTCAAGTGTTCATAAGAGAAGGAGGAGAGATTGGCCAGAGTATTTAACTGCTGACTCAGTGTGCAATTGTCACTGAATATTTCAGATTCTGCACTTTTTTGTTGACATTTTTCCATCCACTATATACAGTATGCCATTCATATGATGTAATGTGATATAATCTTCACATGTATCAACTTTATAGGTAACCTATATATATGGTAACCCGACTTATCTGAGTTATAATCTAGTTTGATCATCAAAACATACTGTTGAATTTGTGCATGTTTCAGATAATCCTGTATGCTGAGGTGCTTACCTTTTAAAGAGCTCCCCTTTCTACAAACACAGGTGAATTGACTGTGGTAGTAAAGTTGGCGTGGGTAGCACGGGGGGAACCTTAAAGGGATATTTACAATTTTAAAATGTCCAAAATGTATAGATGGCCCCTTTAAAGTATACATTGACACAGATCTGCACCACGACTGAACAAGCTCTCACTGCACCCATATAAAAACAATGTCCTCCTTTTCACTGTCTCACTGCAACAGAGCAACGTGCCCCCATTTCTGAGGTGCTACTGCAGGGCGCTTCCAATTTTTAGCAACAAACTTTATCAGACAGATGTATTGGTAAAACTTGACCTAATGAGGAGAACAGTAGGCTTTCATCTTTACAAATTGTGTATTCAGACCATTATAACCAAGTAAGGTCAAGATACAACCAATGTGTACTTAATAAACGGGAAGCATGATCCCTGTCAAATTTGATCCAACATCAACAAAAACATTACTAAATGACAAGACAAAGATGGAAGAGTGGTTAGCCTCTCAGCAGACGACTGTGGGATCAATCTAAAAAATAAGCATGCTCTTATAGAATGTATGTGAGGGTGAATGGTCTGTAATGGTCATTGTCAATGGTGCACTCTCCTAAGGCCCATAGTTGTTAAGATAAATTAATAAAGGTCCATTTTACCACAGTAAATATGTATGAGTTGTGTGTAAACTTCAATAATGTTCCCACCCACCAAACTAAATCTAAAATTACTATATTATATACACACGTGCCCAGACAGCAGACTCCACACTGAGCAGCCTTCTTTACCATACTGATGATCTGATTTGGCATTACTGGGGCATGGTTCCTGCTGAATGCCCTAAAAACCTGCCTCCCACTGCACTGCTCCCCACTAACCCCAAAGTCCTGCTGCGGAGTCCCGTCTCACAGCAGCCCCCATCCCCCCCCCTCAGATCTGACGTCCATACATGCCCTAGTACCATCGCGCTAAGATTTCTGATGTGTTCACTGGTCTCTATGTAATCCATGCAATGCCAGTCTCGGAAAATAAGCAGTGTTTTGTATTGCACAGCCTGAATAGAGCTGTCTGAATAATTTAGTTCAGTTTACTTTAGTGACAGTAGCTGATTAGTGTGATCATTTGTGGATAAATGCTACAATTTCATTTAGTTTGGCCTAATCTTGTGTTGAAGCAGAAACTGTACAATGAATTAAAACAGATATATATTTAAGAGTAATAATCATATCATAATCATAGAATCCATGAATTGTGGCACACTTTTTGCAAAAACCAAAGTGATATTCTTAATGATTATTTAGATTTCATTGGCATTCATTCTCTTCCTTTATATCCTTTTAGAGATTACAGTTATTGAAGTCTATATTAGCAACTATGTGTCTGAGGCAGATTAAACATTTGACAGTACAGTAAGGCACATTATGTTGTGTTTTTATTGATAATTTGTGCTGTTAATATATATTTTACATTCAATGTTTTGTACAGTAACATTATTTCAAAGCCATTTCTGTATTGCCTCTGATATGATCTCATAAAAATGACACTACACATGACAGTGATGGCAGTGGGACTTTTTGTTACATCACATCATCAAATACAATACCTGGTAAGAGTTCCCCTGACATCACATTGGAGCCACTTTGTCCCACATGATATAGACTTCCTGTGTAACTGTCACATGATTGGCCCGTGGGTGATGACAACACTGCCACTGACCATCACTGAGACAGACTTCACTGTCCTTCAGGATCTCTTCAGTAGTTTAACCAAGGGCACATACGACTACAGTCATTGGTCCCTATAACAAGATTACGTTCCCCTAAAAGTTCACATACTGACTAATACATCATGACTATAGGGTTGTGACACATTAGGGCCTCCTGGTGCTGCAGCATGTAAGACTAAACTTTAGCTGTTGCATTTTGAGAGAGAAGCCTTTTGGATAGAAAATCATTATTGATCTGCTCTACCTCATGTTCCGGGTAAATATGTCAATTTAAACTGCCCCTATTAAATGAATGTAAAAGTGAATGGTTGTCTCAAACTATATGTCAGCTGTCAACTGATTTTAGCTACTGTAGGTAATAAGGAGCTCACGCCTGTTATTATCCAAGAGAGTTTTGCACTGTCCATGCCAACTGATAGTAATTGCTTAGCCATTTTTTTACAAAGTTGGGCAATAGTTGGTTTCCTTATTTCATTTCATAAAAAACAGAACTATGGAGCAATAGTCACAATTTTACAGAAGAGACAGAAACTCAGACAGAACAAGGCCTAAGGTGACTGCATGCATAGTCTCGAGCCTGACCCATTTACCGTGGCTTTGGCAAACACATCTGAGTAAACACTGTCATGAGGTTAATGAGACGATGTTATGTGAAAATAAAAATTAATTATTAGATTATTATATTTTTTACACATATATTCCCTCCAGGCCCATCTGATATACACTGCACACCTGCCAATGTGGTAAAGCCAACCAAAGGACAGTGGGAGAAACCAACCAACGAGTAACCACAGTGAACCATGTATTTTAGACTCCACGCACAAAGGTCACATAAGTAAGCCTATGTATAATTAAGTAAAACGTCAACAATGCATGTAAAATCTCTTTATTCAGTGAGACTAATAGTGTTTTTTTCTAGTATTCTAGTCAAAGTGCATACGTTTAGCATTGCCCTATTAGTGACCCACCTTACACATAATGTCTTATATTAGCCGCAGATATGAGTGAGCAATGAGGCGCTCTCCTCTCAGTCAAAGGTCAGGACACGCCACAGGGAGGATTTATGTGAAACTCAGTCAGAGTCCTGACATCAGGAGGGCAACACAGTGGGACATCTTCTCTGCAGCATACACATAAAAGTAAAACCTAAACCTATAGAGACAGTTACAATGAACGTTAATGCTATTTGTTAAAACACGTTTAAGTCAGATCTTAAGAACATTGCTTAATTTCTCATGTTATCATTAAAATGCATTGCACTCCCATCCCATTGCAATAACAATACTTTTTTGCTGCTTGGTTTGTTCCATGCCATGCCCTGTTATTGAGCACTCTGGCAGTGGCTTGAAAGCAGGACGGTTGGCGGTTCAATTCCAACTCCTATCAGTTCATACCGCAGCTGTTCACCCACTTCGTCTATGTATGGATGTTTTAGTGTGATTCCTATATTGGAGAGTCCATAAGTGCATTATGACTACCACATGAATGCCCTAGGGCAGCTGTGGTTTACCACCACCAGTGTGTGACATTTCATTCAACTCAAAATGAATGATCGGTAGCCACTTTGTTGTTATTGAGTCATTTAGAGAACGAGCCAATAGAAACGCAAATATGCTAACCCAAATATATGTCAACAATCTTAGCATCTTGGGATATTTATTTATGGTCTATTTTAACACATAATTCCTATGACAAATGCTATTAGATTTCCAGTAAATGCATTTAAACCTATACAGTGCAAAGATGAACAAAGCCTTATAGATGTAAACTGTTAGAGTATATTGCCTTTTGAAGCTGAAGTAGAGAATTCAAAGAAAGGGTTCGACAGAAAACACTGCCCAAGGCCAAGTGAAGAGCCCTCTCCTCATGAGTCATCCTGTTTGAGCTCTATTATCCAATAAAAATGCTCCCACAATGATAGAACCTCCCGCCATTTCTAACAAGAACGACCACAGTGACGTATAAACTGTCCCATCGCCCCAAGGTCCAAGAGACGGGCAGCAATGATCTTTAGGTCTTCAGTTTGACCAATATGTGTGGTTTTCTGTGTTAAATGCAGTGGTTATCAAACGCTTAACTCCAAAAATAGCAGCTTGGAAAAACCTTTATAAGGAATAAGGATAAACACTGTATCAAGATTAAATCAGGTCTAACATTGTTTGAACCAATATTTAACCAGGACTAAATCAAGAATAAATCAGGTCTAAACCAAGCCAAAACGAGAACCAAACCAGGTATATACCCTGCCTAAACCAGAACTTACCCAGGACTACTAAACCAGGATAAGTCTAAACCAGGACTTAACCAGGTCCAAACCAGGTTTTAACCGAGACTAAACTATGTCAGAAACAGGCCTAAACTAAACACCAGTGGTACCAAAAAGCCACAAATCAATCTAACAATCTAGTTGAAATCATGCATCAGCGATTCAGTATAGCGTAAATACAACAGTAGCCTTAATGAAAACAGTCAAAACAAAGAAGAAATTCATTTCAGATTTAGATACACAAACACAAATAGAGATGTGTGGGCAATGCTGTAGGCGTCACATTTAAAGCTTCAATTGAATGATATCACAAAACATTTATTGTATATGAAAAATCTGAGTCTTTTTACATGGAGTTTTACAATTTGAATAAGCAAATCATATGGCAGTAAAGAAAAGTCCAGAGCTTTTGAAACCAAAGCCTGTTGAAATTACTGCTGTTCTGAGTTATTAGTCTTTTTTCTTATCTACATGAACTAATGAGAAGATGGTTGTCATGGTGAGGGGCAGATGTGAATGAGATTTTGGACTCTTGTCACAGGTGCGCAGATCTGCATAATTTACACCTTGATCCAAAGCAAGGATTACATTTCTGAACTTTTGATGGGAATGTACTTAATTTAGAGACTGACTGTTTTGACTTTCAGCATCAGAAACAGCTGAACTTATAAAGTACATTCATTACGATAAGGAGGTAGGTCCTGTACAAACATGCATTGTGTTTTACTATTGATCATTTAGTATTTTGTGATTATTTAAGTCTTTATTATGAGGTAATGACTAGCATTACACATTTTTGGTTAAAGATTAAACCTTCATGAAAACAAATGAAGTCGATATAGGAACTTTAAAAAGTGGATTAGTAATTAAGGATAAGACAGGGACTATGTCAGATCTTAACCAGGTCTATCAGTACAAAACCAGGTCCAACATTCATTAAATATGCATAATTCTACCTTAAAAATAGACACTTGAAGCTCCATAGAACCCAGTGGCATTAGAAGAGCCATTACATCTTGTTTTGTTCCAATCAGTGCCCAAGGCAGACAATCTAAGCACAGCATGAACTTCTTTTTCAAAACTTTTCTTTGTATCAAGGCTCAGGAAATGTATTATCTACACAAAGACACTGTAGAATCTCAACAAAGAAGAGGTCTAAGGAAAAAGATATTAAATAAGCCCTCCATGTGATTAGGTAGTAGGTGCCCCAATGATGGCATCCATGAGTGTGAGGTGGGGAAATTCAATGGCTATTAGATTCTACTAACAGTTACACTTTTATGTCGGTTTTAAATGATTTTACTGTTTTTAAATTTGCTGTTTTATGACCTGTGTTATTGCTGCAGTAAAGCTCATGTTTTAAAGTGTCATTAAGAGTATCATTAGTTGCAACCTGCTCTATATAAATAGCAGTACTACAGTCAGAAACGAAATGCAAATGACCAAGGTAGGTAATGATGAGTTACAATGACTTAACTTTTAGATAAAATTTTACTTTTTAATGAACCATACTTTTTACTTCTATTTGAGTAATATTCAAAGTAAAGTAACTACTTGAGTACAATTTTTGGCAAGAGTTTGTGAAGATTTTCCACATTATTATATATTCCATGTCTGTCTAATAGCAAAAGTAATGAAAAACAAAACACTAAACACTACATTCAATGGTCAGTATTAGTTTTTTAAATCTCAAATTTCAATGAGTACAATCTTACTTGAGTACACATTTTGTATCCATCTGTACAACAGTCTATAGTACCCTAAAGTCACTCTTTTGTACACACACACTGTACCTTGTGCTTTGCAGCAAAATCAATGGGAAAAGTCAACAGAGCGCTGAGGTGTGCCAGGAGCCTCTTAAAGTCACAAGCTGCTTTCTGTTTACAGTTGTCATTCGTCAAGTGTACAACCTAAAGCCCACCATGTTAGGGTCACCACCGCTATGCTCAGTACAGGTTCATGGTAGGGGAGTTACTTGTTTGGTGATGTATTCATTAAAAGTGTCATTAGATTTTTGTAAGTCAACTCTTTGAAGACATGCAAAAAAAGGATTGTTGTCTACATTTCTGTGGTCAAATCAGTGGTTAATGTGCATCGGTCAGTATTTCAAAAAGTTATTACTAAGTGTATTTAACCACTGAAACTTCATCATACTGTATGTTGCGTCAATTACGGTCAGTATCTTATAAGGTGACTCTGCCTTGTGATTTGGCCACACCATTTTTATTTGATGGGAATGTACAGTCCTTTAGAATAGACTGGTTTCCATTGAGAATCTTGAGCAGCTCAATTTGTGTTTAAGATGTTTTAAGGTAAATCCGATGCACATGTAAGCTCAGCCACCAATTCACTGAAGCATTTTTGTTTGATGCTGTGCTGTCTTGTCTTCATGATATCATATAATGTGTATCATTTTCATCATAGTTTCATACTTCATCACTCTGAGCCTGCTAGGTGATGCAAAAGTCATGTTGAAAGTTCATGTTTTTCTTTCAATTTGTTCTCTGGCTTTCATTTTTAACAGTAAATAACTGAGGTCAGACCAGGTCCATCTAGCCAAAAAAAATAAATACAAATAACATGAATTCATCTTCTTTTTCTCATACAACCATTCACTCTCACATACAGAGTTTTGAATTTCAATTTGGCATGGGTCTTATGTGTGATGCCCTTCCGTCCACAAAGAGTGCGCTGGATTGTAACTATTACTACAGTAAATCTTATTCACCTAATTTCCATTATCATCACCCTATAAAATGCATATGCCTTGTGATCAAGCTGTCATCTTGAAAGCCGGTGTTTACTCTTCCCTTTTTTCATTTGTACAACTAATCATATGAGGTCAATGCAACAACCAGCGTGCATCTGTCAGTCTCTCACCACTGCACACAGTCCCACACACAGTCATCACACTGATTCTATCCTTCATCTGTCACTTCTGGGCACATCTCTATCACCGGCTCCTCCGAGGATCTAAAGAAAACCCTGTTGCGAGTTTTTGAGCCGTCACAGGTGGCGCGTCCAGAATGTGCCTAGACATATTTGTAATCTTCCATGTGGGCTTTGGCAAATCCTGTGTGTTTGTTTGCATGTCTTGTGTAGAGTCCACCACAATCTTTGCAGTGTGACTTCCTGTCTGAGTCACTCATCACTCACGATGCCTTCAGAAAAAAAAACCCACGTGACTTAAAAAAGATTTGAGAACAAACACCATGGGCAAAATTTGACTTAAGATGTTTGGACAATGTCAGGCATGTCAGTTGATGTCAGTTATATAAGCAGCTCGTATATTGTGTGTGCATCATCCACATTCAGCCAATCAGTTGAGTGAGTTTTCAAACATGTTATAATCATGTACACAGAAAGCTAATCAAGTGTAGGCTACAGAAAGCACATCAAAGTAAGACATCTAACAAGAGCATTTGTTGATGTTTCTACATTTGTATTTATTTTTCTGATCTATTACGGACGGGGCCGCGGCGGTGGTGCAGTGGATAGATGCTCGCCCTTCAACCGGAGGGTCGGTGGTTCGAGTCCCCGCCAGTGCACACGCTGTCAAGCCCTCCCGTGGACCCACCACCCGCGGGAGGTAACATAAGGGCTGGTGCAATGAGGATCGGGCGGTGGTCGAAGGCGGGAGTTCCCTGCTTAGACTGCTGCCTTCGCGACCCGGTTTTGGACAAGCGGAAGAAAATGGATGGATGGATGGATGGATGTTACGGACAGCACAAGGGGAACATTTGTGGCTTTTCATTTTCTTTTCTATAGAATATGGATGTGGATGTGAGTTTTACTGGACGGCACTAACTACGAAGAAGAAATACTATTGGATCAGATCAGTACGGGAAGAATCAAAGAATAAATAGTTTAAAGTTAGTTACAGTATTTACAGTGAAAGTAAATTATTCTAGTCCCATGTTATGTGACTATCCAGGCTCAACTGTATAATATTTTATTTTGAGGAAGTTGAAGGGGAAGTATGGACTGGCTCCAAGAAACCTGGCTCTAACTGAAACCCATTTAGGAAGTGTTGCTCAATATTTCAGTTCAGTGTCTCCGGTCTGGATGTTTTTTTTGCCCAATTGTTTTTACTATTGACCAATTAGACTTGACTTGTGCGCTATCAGCCAAAAGAACACAGTTTACTTTCTATACAATATCTTTGCTCTGAGGCAGTAAGGCTAACCACTCAAGTTTTTCCAGCTTCTAATAAGACAAGATCGTACAGGTGAATAGTTAAGACCCAAAGTAGCTGGAATATCAGAATTATTATGTGTAAGACAATAACTTAAAAAAAACATATTAAAGTATTGAAGAACTATCTATATTTTTGAATGGTTTAATGGTAAAAAACAGTACTGCTAATATAACTACAGTGGATATGCTTCTGTTGTCATAGTATGGTAATACAAACAAGAAAACAATACTGTTTGCAGTCTGAATCCAAAGCATACACGACTTTATTCGACCAGGGATATTCTACGGCAGGATGAGATGGAAGACAGCCAAGACTTTCATCCCAAAAAAAGAAATTCAGGCGCCTACCCAAAATACAGCACACAAACAGAAGTGGCACTGTGCTATTTCAGGTCAAAGATGATATCAGAGAGTCCACAGTAACACCTCTGTCAAAACCACACATCTGCCCTATCAGAGGGGAATTAGAGGAAAGCAACAATCTGTCAATGGATTTTTAAAAGGTTTGACCATAAAATGTCCCAAAATTGAGAAAAATGTGTTAATTAACGCTATTAATGTTTAATATGCAATACAATATGCAATACAACTACACTCACTGTCACCCAGTGTCTTCTGCTCCATGTTTTGGTCAGTTGGGCTTAGAGATTTGCAGAACTTGAGTAAGCTAATGTTGTCAACGAGGCATTTTCACAGACAAAAACTGCCGCTAACTGAATATTTTCTCACTGACTGTGAACCCTATGCAGAATCGTATGTTGCACCAACAACCACACTAGGTGGTTCTTGGTCTTTATTCTAATGATTAGAACTCAAGTGGGTTTGCATTGATGCAATCTGATTTAGCTATTTGAGCTCACAAGCTGGTAAAACGCCATACCTAATAAAGTGGCCAATGAGTATATAACATAATGCACCTGTTTGCTAGCCAATTACAGACTTCAGTGAACAGTAAATTGTTGATCAGTGGTCTGTCTCCTTGACGACATTAGAAGCTGTAATTACAATTTGGATTAAGCTAAATGGTAAACAATTAAGCATCAAGTGAGTGGTGATGTTGCCAAATAATAAAAGCAGTTTCTATCTCATCATAGCAGCAGACAACTCTCACCACATCAATATTTCAGCACTGTGAAACCTGTTGTGTCTATAGTGGCAGAAGCACCTAAAGGCCAAACAGGCAGCTCGAGGGCAATAGTTCAGAGTGCTGTCAAGCACTGAGAAAAACAGGTAATATATACCCCTAAAGGTATATTTAAATGAAGTTTACCCTCAGGGATGACCACAGCAAATCATCTGCCTCCATCTACCCCTATGTTCTGCATTTTCATCTCACATCAACTCCCTCTCTTCTTTTACTACATCCATACATCTTCTTCTATGTCTCACAGTTCTAACATCACCAGCTCTATATATTTACTATACCTCCTCTAATGACCAAACCATCTCAATCTGGTCCATCTAGTCGTATCTTTGAAACATCTAACATGAGCTGTCCCTCTGATAGGCTTATATATTTCGATCCTAATCACAAACAGAACCTCATCATATACATAGAGCATTTCTGTCTGTTCTTTTTATTAGATAAGTTTACCTTTTTTCCATATGAATCATAACCATTATTAACTATAAATCATGCAAAGCTACAGTATATGTAGTAAAATAATTTACATTGTTTAGTAAAAGATAAAATCTGATGGGCCATAAAAATAACACAATCTGACCAGTTGTATACACCACTATAGTATATGTCTACTAAAGCCTTTCCATTTAGCCTTTAATGCAATCATCTTTTACCTCTATTTTTATAGTTTGTCCTTGTAGTCTTTTCTAATGGCCAGTAAAGCAGAATGAATTAATCATTTGCCCTTACAATAGCTGTGAAACATACTATACAGTACATCCGCCCACCACCTCCCAGGAGTGAAGTTATAGTTACATTTACATACATACTACATCCATCATATTCCGTCCTAAAGTCCATACTGCGCAGCACAAGTGCATATGTGTCATTTATATGAGACGTTTAGCCACCATGGGAATAGTTGGGATAGTGAGGACTAAAATGCTCAAGAAAATAATACTGATATACTAATCTAGAGGTACAATGATTCAAAATGCTTAAAAAGACTAAATGTGATCCCCTTTTAAATAGATTATTTCCAAACAGACATTTGACATTTGTAGCCAGAGTAGGAACAGTTGGGGACGCTGTTGTGACTAAAACACACCCACATAACCCTCCACAAATCATCCCATGACTTCAGCCACACATCGGGACGGCCTGGTGAAATGCATGCTGACACACGTGCACAGTCTGCACTCTCACATGCCTCCCCTGGTGATCACAAAGTAGGTCAAGGACGGCTGCTACTGGGGCAAGGAGAAAAATAAAATGTCTGGTGAGAGTTTGCAGCAGAAGTGCCCACAACACGCATTAGTTAAGAGCTGAGATGATTTATAGAGCCAGGGATGTGGACGTATGTACATATGTCTTTAGACCCTTTAACAATGTTCCGGAATGGAGAAAAAGTTAGTTAACTACTAAAAAAAGTAGGGTTTGTGGTGAGGGTTAGAATCATTCTGAGCATACAATGAAAACAAATATTGTGGTCTTCCACATTTCTGTAAAGACTTCTCTGGAATTTTGCCACCAGCCAAATGCTACCTGTAAACTAATGTGTACATTAAACAAACATACAATGTGAGGTACATTCACTAATGTTTCCTAACCAGGCTCTGACATCACCTACATGTAGCAGAGTGGTTGGAATTTGTTTTTAATTTGTGGCTAATGCTAATTTCTCCATTGAAAATGTATTATAGTCTTGCCTCCATTCCGGAATTTAAAACTTTCTGTTTACAAACTTTGAAAGGGTCTATACCTACCATTATACAGCAACCTCCCCCCTCCTTTTCATATAGTGCCAAGAGAAATAATGCATTTAGGGCTAGGCACATTAACAATGTTTTTATACTTTTATAATCAAAAGCACTCTAAAGCATTATTGAATTTTCACTGCACTTATGAACTCAATTAAGCACTAACCCCCTAATGTCCATATAGGTTGTTAGGGCCAACAGTCAGAGTACTGTAGAGTGCTGTTTCCTAGTAAGAAAATAACTGAAGTAAATGTGTATTATGTAAAAAGACCAAATTGGACAATAGTAGATAAATACATTTTAATGTCCAGAGAAAATATGTTTTACAATTTCATCTTTACTATCCATGAATATTTCAGAATATGAATTATTATATTAAGTTGCTCTATTATTCATAACCTGGTTTTGAGAGCATATGCAGTACCTAATAAAAGTCACTAAGCCATAATGCCTGATATGACTCTGATGGGACTCTGATACTACATGTGAAGCAGCCAACATGCCCAGAGTGAGCATTAAGGCTTGATATGATTTCTAGTGGCAGACTGCTGAGATGAGAGTATGGTGGTGAAAGATGTCTGTGAAGTGTCTACAAAGCACTTATAAACTTACTTAATGAGGCTTAATGACAGATATGTGAGAGACCAATCAGACTTAATCGAGTGTGTGCCCTTTCCATTTGGCTGATAAATAACTCCGCTCGTATTGGTAATCAGTGAAATGTCGTCAACTGACACTGTCTCCTGGTAAACAGCATTTAATAGCTGCTATAAAAGTTGTTCCAGATTGCTATTGCTATGTGCTGCAGTACTATTTTAAATATATCATACTTTAAAACTAATCATACTCAATACTCAAACCAATACATCAGTAGTTGGTACTACTTATATTTCATATAACTGACAAATCTAAATTCAAATTCAACTATTCAACTGTGTGTGTGTGTGTGTGTGTGTGTTCTAGTCATGGGATAGCTTCACTTCTTGCTGGATTATTAGGTTCAAGAACAGTATCAGGAGCTGCAAATGTACAGCATACTGGAATAGTTCATTAAGATATAAAGTGTTGATGCAAGCTCCTAAAAGTGTGTCCTGTCAATACTGTGACAAGCCTTACCTGAGTTAAAACAGTTCTCTATTTCCCAAATGCACTAAACAGCCTGCAGCGCAGCTCAGGAGCCTCTCTTCTCAAAATGTAATAAAGCTTCCAAAATACATTCCATCATCCTATATATCATTTTCAATAACTTTATTCATCTTTAAGTATTTGAGAGCATCTTAGTTTGTATTGTGTATGTGACGTGGCATGATTCTTATCTCTGAAGCATCATCTCACACTGAACATTGCAGAGAAATTTCAATGATCAACATTTAGTCCCAGTACAAACCTTGTTGACCTGGTTTAGCCCTGATTTATATGTGGTTAAGTCCTGGTTTAGTTTATATACAAGCTCTAGCTTAACTTCTCTCTATTCCCTTAAAAGTAGCCTCAAGCACAGCTCCTATAGCCTCTTCACTGAAAATGTAATAAACCATCATAACAATACGCTGTCCCCTAGCTATTTCAACAGGCAGAAAAACATACTGAAGTATCATGCATTTGAGTGTATGTGAATTAGGCATCTCTCTCATCTATGAAGCACCATCTCACATCACACAGCTCTCCTGACATTGCTCTGAAGGATCCAGTCGACCTACTCTCGCTACACCCCACCCCCACCCCCTCCACCACCTCCTCTAATAATAATACCATCCACAGAGAGCCATCGAGAGGTGGAGAGAGGAACAGAGCTGAACCATCCCATCAGCCAGCAGCCAGTGTCGGAGTTCCCTTCACTCAAGCCACAATGGTATAGACAGACATGTTGCAGTAATGGGGAACAAGCACATCAGGGGAAAGAGTCTATAGGGCTTTGTGTTATGACCTACCCAGCCATGCCAGAAGTGTAAGTGGATGTATGGACCAGGTGGGTGCAGTGGCGGTCATCCAAGAATTAATCAAGCTGTCAACTGCTGCTATTGTTATGTCTTTGAGCAAGTCACATCACCACATTGCCTGTATATGAATCTGCATGTCAAAGAGGTATTTTTAGAGCCTATGTGTGCTATGGCTGCCACATCACAATCAGTCTGTCCCAGGGCTGCTGTGGCTACACAAGTAGTGACTGTGGAGCGAATGAATTTTAAGTCTTGAAATGCACTTTATACATCCAATCCATTATTGTCATTATTTTATAAAAGGACATTAATGCACATTTTCTAATGAGGACACAATTAAAAGTAAATAATCATTTATGTATAAGTTCACTGCATAAACTGTTGTCCGTGGTTCAGTAAAATGTGCCACCTTGATTTTGATAAGGACGTTTATATTTCCAATCTAACTGCTGGAACTTACAAAATTACAAAGTCAGTTTATTCTCCTGCTATTACATACAATCTCTGGATGTAAAATCTGTTTATTCTGCCCTAGGCCAACTAAGAAGATACAGTGGCAGAGATGCTGATGCTGATGTTGTTCGTTATTGCACTAAATTTTCAAATATCAAACCTCAAAATTCAATTCAGCAGTCTCCGCCTCGTCCCAGTCACTAATGGGCCCCTCAGTGCACAGGTGCTCTTTTACAGGGGCCTCTTGTCTATTGTTTCATTAGGAGTGTTTGCTGAGGCGTGTGATCTAGGACGAGACTTGAGAGAGAAACGATTAATAACTCGGAGAGGAGAAGAAGGAGCTGTCTTTAGGGCCAACTTCAGAAACTGTGCCACTTCCTCTTGAGCAAAAGAGAGGCAGACTGAGGGAACAAGCAGAGCTGTGTCGGTGTGTGCGTGTAGAGATAATGCTAGATTGTATTTTACTATTATATATATGCAAAAGCAACATCTCTATCACAAGTGCTTGAATCAAAATATGACCAAAATGAGTGAAACATATCTAGTCATAATCCACAATTCACTTAGTCTTGGTTTAGTCCTGATTTAGTTGTAGTTTAGTCCTGCCTGGTATAGATTTGGATTTGTCCTGGTTAAGACCTGACCAGCTTTAGATGTGGTTTAGTCTTGGTTTAGACCTAGATAAGTAAAACTAGTTAAGAAGACCTGGCTTAGTCCTGACTATGTTTGGCTTTAGACCTAGTTTAGAGACAGTTTAGACTTGCAGCCTGGTTTTGGATCTGGTTTTCATTAAATCAGCCTAAAGCCTAGTAACATTTGCTATTTCTACAGTATGTTTAATGGACCTTATGAAGAGTACATAAATACTGCCATCATATTGTTTGCATTTCACATTTTCTAATATTGCACAGCTCTACAAGAACATTGTGCATGCTTAGTCTCACCTTTAGAAAACACAGTTGTTCTCGGAGTGACGTCTAGATCGAGGGAGGAGCTGAAGGGGAAGGCCCACATCTGTGCGCTGGCAACAAGAAGCAGGTAGAGCAGCCGAGGCACCAGTTCTTGTCCCATGTCGAACATAAAGTCCCAGATAAAAAGCTTTTGTTCTATTCAGTCACAGAATATTCAGTGTCTTTTTGCAAATGAGCCACAAAGGTGATTATCCTCCAGCAAGAAACAGTCTGTGAAGAGAAAGAGAGAAATTAGATGTTTAGAGAGTTGAAGCAATGAAATTATCTGAGAGTAGCAATTAATTACAATCGTTTCCCACTTTATTAGGTACACCTGCTCACCAACTTGTAAATGCAATTTGGGTTTGTCCTGGTTAAGACCTGACCTGCTTTAGATGTGGTTTAGTCTTGGTTTAGACCTAGTTATGTGGAACTAGTTAAGAAGACCTGGTTTAGTCCTGACTTTTTCTTCTGTTTTTAAAATCAACTGACCTCTGAGAAAAAAAAGGACAGTATCTCCAGAAGGTGACCGGTCTGAAGTTTCCCATGAATTCAGTTTCACTTTGTGTGTTTACTGCTGATGTTGATTTAAAATATGTCTGGTCTCAGCACACTGCAGCACACGCTCATATATACAACAATACATACATTAGAATATCATATACAGTGACACTTGTTTCTCCCACTACCTAGTTTAGAGACAGTTTAGATTTGCAGCCTGGTTTTGGATCTGGTTAAATGTTAATTACGTTTTCAATAAAATAGGAATCAATCAAATGCAAAAAGCAAAAACAACACTGGTGAGGTTCAAACTGAGCATGAGAGTTTTGAGAGTAAAGAGAAATCTACTGGGATTTCTACAAGCTTCAGGATTTACAGAGAATATAGTAATGTGCGGGGCAAAAATGTCTTGTTGATGCCAGAGGTCAGAGACTAGTCAGAGAATAAAGACAAAGTACAAGAACACCAGGTCCCACTTTTTTAGGTGCAGAGTCTGCCTATTAAAATGTAAATACGTGTATATTTTATGATTTTAACAAAAGGCTTTCATAAAATATGCAACATGAATACAACATCTCATCCGAACTGCCTAACTAGACAATTACTTCTTACATCATCACACTTTAATAACCAGCCAATTAGTTCAAAATGTCTGAGTAAGCCCCCTGCCACATAAAAAGCCAGCATGTTAAAAGTCAGGGGAGTTAAGTAATGCAGCCCTTGTAATCTTTCAACACTTGATAACTAAATAATTAGCTGCATGCCCACTGGATCATCTCCAGTTCCAATCTTATCCAAATCTTTGGGCGCTGTTCAGGGGGTCAGCGGAGTGGATCCCCATCCCGATGCACCGTGACTGGGGAGAATTACAAGCTAGATCTCGTTTGCAGCCGCCGCTAATCACTTGTTCAATGAGGGGAATGACCTCTGTGTAGAACATTTGGGTGCTAAGCCTTGAGACGAGCCTAGCATGAGTGAAAGATGCCAAACCTTGTACTGACCTAGAGCTGTGGTTTTCAAACTGTGGGTGGTACATAGCCTCTTTTGAGTGGCACTTGAGGAGTTATTTGCAGTCCAAGTCAGTCTTGATTTAGTTTATTTTATGGAAAGTTTTGTTCCTGATTTAGTCTTGCTCTGGTAAGAGGTTTGAAATGAATGTGTGGGCCACTGGTTTTGGCACAGTTAAGGTGAAACTTAAGGTGAAGTGCTAGTTAGGCCCAGTCTGAACTTTTGATATTACCTGATTAAATTGTTTGGCATTTTATATTGTTTTTATTGATAATTTTTTATTCTATTTTATGTACATGCTCTTTTTGTTTGGCATTTTATATTGTTTTTATTGATTATTTTTTATTCTATTTTATGTACATGCTCTTTTTGTTTATTTTCTTTTTTGAATCTAAATTGGATGGATCTATAATGTGTCTTTATATACTGTATATATAAGTTTAGACTAGGCTTAGCCCTGATTTAGACCTATTTTTCACATGCAAAGTGGGTGCAGTTAAATATATCAATATATTGATAAAATGCTGTAACCTTTGCTTAAATGCTGGCATGAATTGTCCTGAACATCATTTCTCTTTCCCCATAAGGCCTGATGGTGAAGCCCTGTGGGGAGCTATTGTCACTTGCTGCCTACATCTGACGCGCTATTGTCACTACACATTATTGTTGTGTTCTGTCTACATGAGCTGGCAGAGCATAGACAAAATCTGTGCTGAAAAAACAGTGTTGCTTCATTGACGAAAGCATGGAAACTCCACAAGGAAAGGTAAACACATCTGCCTTGGCTGACCCCCAACCAATAATACATCATGCATGAAGTGAGACCGAATCGAGGAGAATGGAGCAACAGCCCCTGTCTTCATCATTGTTGATCAGTGCTTTTTAGAGTTGCAAAGGGGTGGAACATTTCTGGAAACTTTCCATGGGAAATTTTATGGGGGCATTTTATCAGAATCTATGTAGAATGGTGTAAAATGATCTTATTTGTAGGCATTTTTGCTAAGTACATTCTGTATAATTTAATGAACATATTTTTCTTTATAACAATGCACATGTAGATGTTTCGAAATATAAAATATACAATTCAATGCTGGTTGAACATGTCCCTAAACATCCTTGGTGTGTTCCCTGAACTCTGGCTTTAAAAACGACCACTGTGTATATCCAAATAAGGACTGGGATGTCACAGCTGCATATTACTGAATCAACATAGTTTAAAAACTGATTCTTGAACATTTTTGAATAGATTCAGAATCACCAAATTCAGTAATCTAGGCTTTTAAATGATTATTTTCCCCCCAAACACTTTATGTGGCATTAAATGTGGCTGATATGCTCCAATACAATACCCCCTGTTACAGGACAGCCTCCAATTGTGTAAATCCCAGTGTATTCCCAATAAGTTCCATACATTACAACTTTGAAAAATCCCGGAATTTTGGAACCGTCCATTTAATTTAATTTGTTATCATACACTGAATCTTTTATATACGCGTATATGTAACTAATATACAGAAGGGCATTCAGCCTCATTTAGCTGCAGCTCTATCTGTTCAAGCACCTCTGATGTTGAAGGATTATATTTTTCAACTCCACAGACTGATTATAAAGTTCATATTTACTGACGGCTAATAATGACACAACTAAAACATCTGATTCAATTTAGTGCTGAACTAGTTAAGAGAGATCACCAGAGAGACATCATAACTGACCTAATTGATAACCTATTTTGAACACAGTAGTTATCTCCTATAGCCTAGAACTACACAATACTGTCAGGCAGCTTTATTTACGTGTGCTCAAAATCTGTCAACCCTCAAATATAACATCATCTTCAGACCTCATGCTATAAAAAGTGTAAACTACCTCCCTATTTTTCTCATTTCAGTAGGCTACTTTGAGACAGCCTAATTATTGCACATTTTCTGAACTTTGCTAAAGCGACTTTTCCAGCAGCGTTATGCAGACCACTGTCGTGTGTGCCTACGCGCAAAAATCTACCAACATCTGCTCCCGCCATGTGCACCTGTCCAACCTGGACTGCACCAAAAACACTCTGACACACACTTTTCTCTACGCTGACAGACATTGCACTGGAAAAATGCAGAGAATTAACTATTAGGTCATAATATTTCCAATAAAACAAGGATTTACCTGCGAGAATTCTGAAGCATCTGAAAGGGGGCGTCCTCTTCGCGCGGAGCTCACAGCCCTAATGCTGCAGCTTTTCTGCGCTCACTCCTCCTCCGTGTTCCTCTCTCTCTCTGTGGTCACAGCTCCATCTACAACCTCATCATTAAGATTAAATTACTGTTTGTTTTTATTATAGTGGCGTATATTTAGTACAGAGGGAACTATATGAAGACTATTAAATAATATAGGTCTATATTCACCTTTATTATATCTGTATTAAAACCTCCCCCACTCCAAAATATCATAGGCTATCACCATAACATATACTAAAAGTAACAATATAGGTTACACAGTCCACATGCCTGTAAAATGTATCTACAAAGTGGTCATAGGCTACTGTAGACCAAGTGAATTTAGCTGGGGCTCTATGTGAGGCAATAGTGCCCCCTGTTGGTTGAGTGAGAGAAATTACCACTACATAAGATACTCAATTTCTATTCTCTGGTTTATTTACAAAGCGTTTGCCAAAACACGGGACATTAAAGGACTTGTTTTATAGCATGGTATAGACAGCTCTCTTTTATTTTATAATCGTTCAAAACATAATCAATAACAGTTTGATCAACTCAACAGTACACAGAGCTGAAAGGAGACAAGTGTGAGTGAAGTGACATTGTGTAATGCCTGTGAACAGAGGCACAGAGTCCTGTGTTCATCTGATTGTTCATATATTATTACCAACATTTATCATATTTACGTTAGGCATCATGGTACAACACACTGTTTTATTACATACAGTTGTATTAATATTATTTTATAGCCTATATAATCAAGATCAATTACTCAAAATCCAATGCCCCCTGTACTGACTGAGGGGCTGCACCTTCTCTCTGTTCCTGGGAAACAGTGTTTAAAGTGTTAATCTGACGACGGTGAAGGTTGTCATTCATCCAGGTAGAGGTCATTCTGAAGGTTGAAAAAGGGCATCTGGACATGGTTTTGATTGTTGAAAAGCTTTCATCTGCCAATCCAGCAGACTTCTTCAGTTCTGGTTAGAACTGGTCATCTCTTATAGAGTGATACTGCTGGTCTGTGTTACTGCCCTGTTTTCTGTGGTTGTCAATAACTCTATTCAACACTTCAGAAGAATCAAGTTTCTGCTGCAAAGATCGCAGTAATGGGATATATTGAAAGGACCTGCTAGTTTTTTTTAGCAAGAATGAACTCTACTGGTTCGACAACCTTAAACACTTCTTTATAGTACTCTTTTCTCTTATAAGCTGTTGCAAGGGGGCCACCTTTTCTCAGTGCATTTGCCAAAGCATTAGATTTACACAGTGAAACAGCTAATTCCTTAATAACCAAACTATCAATCTTTATGTTTTTGCTTTTGAAAAAATCTGAAATACTGCTACAAGTTATTGACTCAGAGACAGTACTCAGCAAGTAGTGTAGCTCATCAATTGCTGTAGATGGAACATGAAAGATGTTTTCCAATTTTAATAGAACAGAGCAAAGTTTTTTTTTCTACAACTTCAGGAAGGTCCTCTGTATCAAAATCACCATCTCCATCTGAGTCTGACAGACTACCACCTATGTCCGCAGTAAATGTGGGCGCCTCATCTGCTGGACTAGACTGAACACTGACTTTAACTACACCTGGTTTAAAATCCTTTAGAATGTGGGGATTGTGTTTACGATGTTTATGCGAGTTAAAAGTACCATGTATGTTTGACTGAAATGTACATCCCTCAAACATACAAGTTACATTTTCATATTGCCTAAGATGTTTATTAATATGACTAAAGTATTCCTTCTCTGTTGAAAGTTCTTCAAAACCACATGTCTGACATGAGAATGTAATGGACTGAGCACCTGCTGCTTCTAACTTGCTGTGTGTTCGATATGTGTGACTCAAAAGTTTCTTCCAGTTTGTGAATGTGCAAGGATAGTCCAGATATACACATGGATATCGGCCTGCCAAGCTATGGTGAAAATGTCTCAGTCTAAAATGTTTTAAATAACTCATCCCTGGTAGATAGCAAACTATCACACACCTTGCAAGGCCACATTCATACAGCACCTGTGAATGAAAACAAAGAACAACAAATCAATTAGGTTATTTGTAAAATGAGCTTGAGTTTGTTATGTTACAAAAAATGTCACTCAAAATCCCAGCTCCTTTTCAAAGTGAATAATGTACAACAATACCTAAAAACTCACACATCCAACCTTGCCCGGGATAATACATTGTAGGCCTAATAGGTTTTTATATATTGTAAATCAAATTATTAATGCTTTTAACTTGCTTACTCTAAACATTTCAGCTTGATATTGCAAACAATTTTAACATCACATGAACTGTAAATCAAAATGAACTACATTTATACTATGATACATTTAGATGTGTAAATCTTTTAACATGTACTTACAAACTATGTTGCCACATGAAGGTGAGAACACAGGGTCCGAGGAGAATGAGAAAAATACCAAGAGTTAGGTATCTGGGGGAAAAAATAATAATTTAAGTGACAAGATAAGCAGCATTTAACATTCAATTCTGTAATCCAAATCATTATTTAGATATAGTACTCTATAAGACAGTCAC
>JAVQKC010058864.1:0-29281 GCA_036025475.1 Philypnodon macrostomus
ATGATCACATGACTGACTTCTTTTTAAAACACACTTAAGTTCATATCTAAAATGTCCCCATTCTGAATCCTGTTTGAGTTCAGGACTCAGGGAGTTCCACAGTTTCGAGCCCTGGGACAGAGAAGGCTGACTGTCCAGGAGATGTTTTTCTCAGAGGCACTTTAACGTTTCCACTAGAGGCCCCCTGTGTGATGTAAATAATGAACTAAATGTAGCCTATTTCTAAGAGTGATACCACTTTAAGACAATCTTCTTCAGAAGTGACAATAGTCTCTTAAAATTGTGCCCACTCTATCCATTTATGTATGTTACTTTTGTGTTTTGTTGTGAATAAGAGAGAAGATTTAAGAATTTGAATTTTGAATTTGTGTTTCCTGTGCCTTGATTTACTATTTGATGTACTTTTTAAATGAAATTGAAACAGGCTACCATTGCTCGATTACACTAATTACATTCAGTCGGTTTCAACCCAAAGAATACTTTTTTTGTACTCTTACTTGACTTTGTACTTCTAATTAGTACTCTTATTTCAGTACAATTCTGGTCACTCCACCCACACCCCCTGACAGCCATGTGAGCACCTGCACCAATCAGCAAATTAATGCCAGCAGAGGATCAGTGCGGAGGAATACATGCCTACTCTGAGCAAAATGCAAACACTATCTAGGCCAAATTTGGCTTTTTAAAAAAAAAAATTGAGAAAGATTGTGAGCCAACGCAAATGCGACAAGGCTTTGCAAAAAAAAAGTAGCCCGCTGCCATTTCAAGCATGAAATAAATCTCATAATATCAGTGAAGCGTCAGGCGGTGAGTAGCCGAGTCTGGAGTGAAAAAAAACCCTTAATAACTTTTGCCCTCTCATACTGTCCTATCATATCAATGCAACGACACGAGAAGATGACTGCACATTTGAAAATAAGAGTTTTTCTACTTAGTCTAAGCGGTAATATAGTATAGAATATCTTACCCATGTCTGAAAGGATGCTGGCCACTGTTCCACAGCTGCTGCACTGCTGATGATATGCGCAACTGGTTTTCGGCCCCCGTATATCAATCTCAACTCGCTTTCTGTTCCCCCCCAACAATGAACAGGCCCCACGATGACTGCAAGTGCCATCTTAAAGAAACAATGTCGCTTTTCAATGAACTCTGCGTCAGGAATAATGAAGAGGTCAAGGTTCCTGCGCGCTTGGATCATCATTGTTGGAGCGCATTAGCATAGTAGCAGGCTTTGTAACTTTTAACTTGCAAATGGGAGTGTGGGGGATTCGGTGATAGAGCCAGCCAAATGAAATACAATTCCCACCATAAAACATGAAGCCAGCTAAGTGAAGAGTGTCCAAGTCCTCAATACCCCAGTCACAAACCCAACAACATTAAGCTGATTGCATATATATATATTGCTTTATATTTGCCTAAAGCTATTGTGTTGGAACCATGGCCAATACGCAATACGCCTACCTTCCTATGCTGTGTGTTGGGCCCTTTGGTGGTCTACATGTAATTTGCCTGTAGAAATATATCTGAAAACATGGGACACATAGAATTCTACAGGCTGTTGAGAATGACAAACACTGAAAAAATAGTTAGAAATATTCAATACCTTAATAAAGCTGACTGTATGTGGATCCCTAGAGTGTTATTTCTCAACATTACTTCATAAACAGACTTCTTAAGGACGTGGGGCAGTGTGTGGTAATGGTATGTTGTCATGTCTGTTCGGATAATACCATTATGTGAAAGTTATAATTATCTAGTCACCAGTTCATCATCATGTGAATAAAGCTTTGTGCTCAGGTATGTCTTATTCGTTCCCTCTGGCTACTGGTGAAAAAAGCATTGAAGGAGAGTCCAGGGTTCTGTCCAGTAGATGGCAGACTTTCTCCTACATTAACATTTGGACGTCACTAGTCTATACACCACTTTACAATTGGCAAATGTGTCGTAATGGGCCTTCAAAGTAAGACTAAACTAGAACTAACCTTTATTCACATAATTAGCCTTTCTTCATGAGTAAAGTAAACTATCAAAAGGGAAAGTGTAAAGCAGAAATTATGCCTGCTCGATTATAGAAAAAAAAATGTAATCATGAATTTTCTTTATTATCATGGGGTGAATATACACATATTCATATATATATATATCTTTTGATCACATGTGATATTAGATTTTAGTCTCAGCTGTATGACACAATTGAAAAGGCCTAATTAATAATTTTTTCTCGTTTATTAAGTTTTTGTAATTGAGAAAAATAACCTTTTCTCTTTCACAGACATGAGTAAAAGTACTTTACTCATGTCTGTGAATGAGTAAGAGTACTTTACTCATGTCTGTGAATGAGTAAAAGTACTTTACTCATGTCTGTGAATGAGTAAAAGTACTTTACTCATGTCTGTGAATGAGTAAAATTAATTTACTCATGTCTGTGAATGAGTAAAAGTACTTTACTCATCTCTGTGAATGAGTAAAAGTACTTTACTCATGTCTGTGAAAGAGAAAAGACATGTTTGTGTACATTTAAAGATGTACTTAAGAGCCTGATGAGTAAATGTGTGTTTTAGAAGTTACTCAGGTACATTACTTGAAAACACCTCAAATTTAAATTGAGACCATACAATTCTATAATGCAATCTTGACCTTTAAAGCTGGAATGAAGAAGTGAGTTTTGTTTGTAGTTTTGTTAATAAGTGAATATGTTCCTTCACTGTGTGGTGCTTTATTTCTGTTTAGTTACATGGTTCAGCTGTTATTGAATTACCTGCTGCTGCTCTTAGAAATCCTCAGAGATGTCGTTCATGTTTTACAAGCTGTGTTCGCCTCAAACCGGTTTGTTTTACAGACCTCACTTTTTCCTCGTTTCTGTCAACAACAACACGCTCTCACTCTTATCACTGTTATTTTTCTTCTACGATGCTAAAACTTTTGAATGTACGCTCGATTTCTGCGCTGTCACTGTGCACTTACAAATATGTAAACATTTATATTTCATGCATCATTTAACATGGCGTAGTATTTCAATTGTGTAACATAATAGTCTATACGGCACACAAGAGAGACCACATTCTTTGTCAAACAGTATGCGATTTCATTGCAAAGAAAAACGCAAGCCTACAATGTTTTTAGTGGGAGCAGTTTTTAGCTTCAACAGGTAGCAGGTATGAGATAGTGACTTGAGCTGGAAAAGCGCTCATGTGTCCATAGCTGCCTCCTTGAGTGACTTTTTCAACGCCTACAGTGAACATTACACCCCTTTGTGCGTCCATATACTTTAGACTCCCTGTCACTCAGAGCTGGACATCTGAGAAAGACTCAATCAAGTTAGTCAGACTGTTAGCTCAGTATTACTTTGGCTGGAGGGGCCACAGAAATTAGCCACTTAAGATAATGGCTTTACTGGCAATATTTTAGCTGTGCATAAAATACAATATTCACAGGTTATAAAACGCATGCATCCATGTAAGATAACAATTTCGGAGATAATAAGAGATAATAAGAGAGCAGGATAAGTAATGTCCCGTTCCTGTATCTTAAAGCATTGTTTATCAGAAAATAGATCTACCTTGAAGATTAAACCCACTACGACTCAAAATATGTCGAGACTTTGATCAAATGGAAGATGGGTGTGTTTTATTTACAGAATTCATCCTTGGCACGGTACAAAATAGGGATTACTCACATTGCATACTATTCATCTGAGTAATATTTATCCATAAGCTTGAGCGGGATCGCGTTCTCTTCAGCCTTCACTTTTGTTTTCTTTTGGGACAGTCTCTCGCATTGTTTTCTGTACAAAACCACAGTAACCACAAACAGACAAATAGATACAATCATCATACCCAGGCCTATGAATAGTATTAAATGATCATGACTTGTGGATTTGATTGATTCTTGGTTGGGGGAACACCCTTTATTCTCTAATGTGGTGGGAGCAGTCCAGGCCGGATCTGCTGGTACCTGGTCAACAATGCAGTGCTCCAAGCTGTCATTAACCAATAAAGTAACCCAGACAGCTGTCTGATGTGGCAATGGTTTTCCGCTATCGCTGACCACTACAAAAATATGAAAAATGTTCCCGATTTGGTCTAACAGATTTCGAACCAAGGTGATGTTTCCCAATTTGGAGTCGACTTGAAAATATTTATTTTGATTTATAACAGTGTATGTTAGCTCTGAATTCACCCCAGAGTCCTCATCAATAGCATAGATGCGTGTGACCATTGTTCCCATTGATGTAGTTGGAGATATAGTAATGCATGATCGGTTATTGTTGGGGATGACAATTTTGGGCTGGTTGTCATTGATATCCTCAATATAAACTGTAACTTTGGCACTTGAAGTCAACTGTGGTAAACCGTGATCAGTCGCCACCAGCCAGAACTCATACCGGTCCAACATCTCTCGATCTAAGAGAGCTGTCGTGCGCAAAGTCCTTTTTGAGTTGTCCATAGCAAAAGGTCCGCTGCTATTTGCAACATGCATTTCTGTTTCTCCATTCTCCCCTTCATCTGCATCCGTAACGCCTACTTTCCCCACCTGGGCCAGCACGGGAACATTTTCAGGAATAAAAAAGATAAAGTGGGGCATTACAAAAACGGGCGCATTATCATTTTGGTCCAAGACTCGAATGGATATCGTGGCTGTATTCTCGAGCGGAGGAAAGCCACTATCTCGTACAAACACACTGATGTGGTACACACGCTTCTGTTCTCTATCCAGGGGAACAAGCGCAAACAGCTCACCTGTCTCGAGGTCAATGGTGAAAATGGTGGATGCTTGCTCTCCCAGTTTGTAGATGACCTTACAATTGTTTCCACTGTCTGCATCAGAGGCACTGACCTGCAGCAGCGCTTTATCAGGCGGGTTGTTTTCCTCTACCTCTATTTCATAATGGGAGTGCTGGAAAATCGGCTGGTTATCGTTGACATCAGTCACCAAAACCCTTATGGCATGTCGAGACACAATGGTCACAGATTTCTCCGAAGATCTTTCCACTACCACAGAAATCACATGTTCTCTTTTCATCTCATAATCTAGAGGCCTTGAAGTCGAGAGCCGGAATTTGTCATTCCAAGGGTTCAAAGTGAAAGGCACTTCACCCTCGATGCGAAGAGATGAGTCTTTTAAGCCTCTGTCACCCTCCAGCTCTAAAACTGCCAATAAAGTAGGTGGCTCATTCTCTGGTACCATGATAGTCTGGTTTTCATGTCTTGCTATGAACCCCATCTTTATTGTAGGCTCCTCTTTTGTCCTTGGGAGCACAGATACAGTTACCTGAGTAACAACTGGGAAGCAGTGGAGGCTGCTGGCTACAACTTTTAATATTACCTCCTCCAACCTGTCACTGTGGAGGTCCCCTGTCAGGATAATAGATCCAGTCAGGCTGTCCAGGCTGAAGAGCGCTCTAGCCCGAGCAGATACTTTGGGGCTGAGCGAGTAAGTGATGGCAGCGTTTGACCCTAAATCTGGGTCTGTGGCTTTGACCCGAGCCACCAGTGTGTTCCTTGGGGTGTCTCCTGAAATGGTGACATTACGAGGATTGTCAGAGCTGAAGGTGGGACAGTTGTCATTGACGTCTGTTACTGTAACAATTAATGCTACGTGTGAAGTTAATGATAATATTCCTCTGTCAATGGCCAAGAGTGTCAGGTTGTATAGATCCTGGGTCTCTCTGTCCAGAGGCTTCTGCACAATCAGCTTAACAAGGTCCCCATCGTCAACTTCTAAATCAAAAACCTCAGACCCCATTAGATGGTACTGGATGTCTCCATTCTGGCCTATATCCTGGTCCTGAGCCAAATCGTCCAGTATAAAACCTGTCCCGACAGTAACGTCCTCAGAGAGGCTTAGATGTATTTCAGAGTTTTCAAAATGAGGCGCGTTGTCATTGATGTCCTTTATGATCACATGAAACTCTATCAGGTCCTCTGTGGGCCCCACCATGGCGTATAGTGGAATAAAACATCCATCGTCTTTTTTCTCCTCAGGGCACAGAGCCTCTCGATCCATCCTGACTTTGGTGAATATATCCCCAGTGCTTGTGTCCAGCCACAGACCTCTGTCCTCTGTCAAGAGCTTGTACGGAGGTGAAAAGTGTTTAGTGAGCGACCCGACCAGGACACCGGGCTCCTGCTCCTCTAAGACTGAAAAATTAATTGCAGCACACATGATGTGACTGAGATAGACCACAATCAGCACACTCTAGGGAGATAAAAGACAAAAAGTGAGCATTAAAATTATATATATTTGAGTAATATTACAATTTTAAAAAATTGTATATAGTGTCATAAGAATGATTTTTATAAAATTATAAAAAAAAATATATATAAATTGTAAAATTGTAAAATGTTGAAATTATTCTCTTTGAAACAATCATTTTTATGGCACTATATAAATGTTCAACTTGATAAAATAGAATCAAATCAAAGTTAGTTACACATCCATGTATTTGACACACTGACCTGTAGCAGTGAAGCTCGGCTCATATTAGCAGCAGTACCATGGCCCATTGGCCTCACATGTTAGGCTTAGGTTCCACCACAGCGTCTGAATGTGAATGATCCGGAGACCTAAACCTGTGCAGGATAATTCATGAAGCCCCGCCCACAGCAGGTACCTTGCGTGTGACTGATATTTGAGATGACAGGCGTCCAGGTTTACCTGCAGTACACTCAGAGCTGTGTTATTGTGGATTTACCACATTGTTGTGATTCTAAAGAATTAAACGACAAGCCTAGAGGCTCAAGCTGTCTAAACTTTGAACATTTCAGTTGTGGGTGTGTTATAAAGACTTCCTTATTGCTTTTGCAGAAGTAAAAGTACTTAAGAGCTTTTTTCACCAGTGAAAGTTCTTAATAGTTTTTTCACCAGTAAAATGTAATGTTTTCTTTTGGTCACGTTGACCTTGAGCTTGTCTTGTAATTCTAATGTTCATTATTATTATCACAGTTCACCAACTGAGTTCAATCTTGTGCAGAAGTTGCTCCACAGGGGCCTCTGCTGTACACACAGGGTACTAGTCAAAAGTGGTTTTACTCTGGTATATTTTACTCTGGTATATTTTAGGCCCAATAATAATATGAATCTTTGTCCAGCTCATGTTTAATATCTTATATATGTTTTAATATATAATCTTACAGGCCTAGTCAAAATGTTATTAAATAAACAAACCCCTAAAGGGTAGACTAGATTCTAGTTCTAGTGTTTTATTTGATGAGAGAATTGTGGAAAATGTGCTATAGCAGCGGATAGATTACGTAAGAGTTCTTTCCAGACTCATCTTCCCCCTCAAACTTTCCGGTCTTTGCTCGTGTGACGTTTTGGCGCGTCGTGATTGGCTGCTTTGAGTCCGCGAGCCGAACAGCGGCAGGGGGCTCGAGGATAAACGTGCAGATGTGCGCGTGACTTCACACAGTTTTGAAGTCACTTTGCTGTCTGTTGTTGAACCGCTTTTTCAAACCTGACCTCGGACATGGCCACAGGTGAGTCTAAAAGCGTTGTACATGTATTTATTTACCCTATTAGAATGTATTTATGTAGGCCTAAAGACTTACTGTTTACTGTAAAAGTTGTAGGCCATTATGCTATTCTGTACTGAAATATTAATACTTTACATACATACATACATTTAACCATTATTTTTTTTGCCAGTTAATATGATTTCTTTATGTTATTATATGCATCAGTGTATGTAGCCAAGTCAAGTTTGATATAACTCATCATGTGTGAAGAATTTCAATCTTTTTAGCCAAATAATCACATGTATTTCTCTACTTGCCACAGACTTTGAGCTGGAGCTAGATGATTTACTTCAGGAGTTTCATGATGTGGTGGAGGAGCTGAAAGCGCCCTCTCTGAACAAAGCTGATTCGTACCAATATGTCTTAGATGAGGCCAAGAGCCGGTCAGGACAGTGGGACGACAGCGGTGTGGAGGACTCCGACTGCAGTAAGTTTTATTTCTCGTTTTGAATATGATTAGAAGTATAAAGAGCATCCATTACTTAGTGCATCATTTGTTGTTAGTCTTGAGGTTTCACCAAAGCCCCATGGGTGTTGGCTGAGCCCCTTTATCAGCACAAACAACAGCAGCTTGACATATTTCATTTGCATGAAATTAGTGCAACATAAGAAGACTCATCCCTGAATACAAAATGGATCACCACCAGAATAAAGTACAATTATGGATTACATATTTGTACTTTTTGTTGGTCCAATTTGTTAAATATGTAAAGCCCTTTTGAGCTCAAAGGAAAATCCTGGTTGCTGCTCCCATGTGTGGTTATTATTGAAAAGTGTTTTGGCACATAACATGGTTAGGTAAGAGAACTGCCTTAAGAAGCGAGCACGTGGGAGAATGTATTTGTATGAAGCTGCACAGTGTGTAGCAAATATTGTAACTAACTGTAAACTAATGTACACTCAAAATAATGTCTGATCAAATAGGAAGTCTTTCTTCAAGTTCTTGTGGTATAGCACTGGTTTAGTTGCCTTTGGGTTTTGATTTCCACCAAAATTTTAGCGAGTAAATTCATGTTCTGCCATTTCTAATTTGTAATTGATCGAAAAGCAAACATTGCCAATCATATCATATCGCAATACTAAACATAGTTATTTCACGTTATTCTAATTTAATGAGTAAATACTGAATAATAATCCCATTGTTCTGGCTTCCTTATTATTTTCATGAACTGTCCTTGGTTTCTGTAGCATGTTTATTATTGTCCCACTCCTTCCTCCAGGCAGTGAGGCTTCTTCGGGACACAGTTTGTACACCAGTGAGGAGGAGCTCCACATGGCAGGCATAACGCAGGCACCGAAAGGTACTGGAGGCGAAGTCTATCTGCATCTCCATCCACGTAGCCCTGGTGCTACAGTGATCACTATCGCCTCTGCTCTGATCACTGTCAAGCACACACAAACCTCTTCACAGTGAAGCTGGGAGATCCTTTTGTTTAGCCCATGGTCCTGACAGTGTGAAGTCTCCTCTCTCCAAGTATCAAGCAGGGATTTATTGTGCTGCAAGTCTTAGGCACAGTGGCTCATGTGTGTGAAAAGAGGCATTTAAATCTGAAAAAAAAATGCTGTATCTGACACTGTATGATGTAGTGTAGGTAATCTGTCATAAATTACTTTAGTCCCTTCCCTGCCCTCTACAGCAACATCAGATCAGAGTGGGATTCCACTTTGAATCTTGGTTTTGTTACTGATGAGACCTTTTTGTCCCTTAGCAATAGATTAGACTAATCTCTTTTATCATCTGATTTAGACTATTGGTTCAGTCCTGCATTTTAGTTCATTCAAATTGTACTTACCTACAATTATATTCTGATGTGGTACGTGGCGTGAAAAGAGAACCATTGACATACACAGTGGGTCCGAACCCGTACAAAATAGTTAGTTACATAATGTGTTTTCCTGCAGTCCCTAAGCAGACGTCTAATTCTGGGACTGAGACGTGCTCAGGAGGAAATACCACCGGCTCTACAAAAATGTTCCACTTCTGTCGTCTTGCTTGAGTTTCTCACATTTCTTTTTTCTCTCTCTGCTTCTGTCCTTAGCCAAGCTGGGTGACACGGGGGAGCTGGAGAGCTTTATCGACATGTTGGACCGTGAACTCGCTGGTATGTATTTAAGAGAATTATCCTTCCTATCGCTCAATCTGGTCCCTTTATGCCTTTGTACTTGACAAGGCACTAGGCAGTCTGACAGAGAACGCATTTGTTTTACACTTTGAAAACCAGTCACCAGCTCACTCTCCTCTGTAGTGTCCTCCTGCATTTATCTATGAGCACCTCTTGTGTGTAAATGCCATGTCTGGGCGACTCAGGTGGGCTATCTATAAGCCCTTTAGTGATAATGGCATACTTGACTACATGAGCGTTGTGATCCTGCTATCAGTGCTACTACTAAAGCAAGTCCTGTTGCAGAGGCCTAACAGAACAAAAGCAGATATAAAGAAATTCTGTCACTGGTTATAGCAAAATGAATCACAATTTTGTCTATATCTCGGGAGCGTCGATATATATCAGCTCAACATCAGTATTGGCCAATATTCGCAAGGCTGACTGAAATCGACATCAGCCTATACAGGTGGCCAATGTTAAACTGTTAAAATAACATCATATAACTTCAGAATCCAGTTTGTTAATATATAGACAGGCAACAGTCAAAAAGCTAATCTAAACTCTAAATGTCTAATATTTGTGACCTGGTTAGGCTCAATGTAGACCTTATATATTTTTTGTCATGATCTACAATTTGTTTAGTCCCATCTTGAACCTGGTTTAGTCCTGGTTTAGTCCTGGTTTAAACCTGATTTTATTTTTTTTACCTAGTCATCCATGTTTTTTTTATCTGGGTTAGACCTGATTTAGTCCTTGGTTTAGTTCTCATAACCTAGTCCTGGTTTAGACCTGGTTTATTCATGGCCTCCCAGCCGGCTTCTCCTCTTTGGCCCCAGTTCAATTGCACTGGCTTCACTACCTAATGTTACGCCCTTCCGCATATTTTTACTTCAATATACTGTAACACAATTTGTCCTTTTTTGCAGAAATGTAAACAGGAAGTTGAATGGAAAATGGCTGGGGGTGGATACATCTACACATGAGCTGATCTCAGTTGCAACTGCGTCATTGTCTTCTACAGGAAGGAAGACATAAGTAATTAAAAGAATGAAGAAAATGAATTCTTAGACAATCAGGGTCAAAATGTCACAATGTATTTTCCTTTAAAAGTCTTACATGGTCAATTTATTATTATTATACTTATGTGATGTAATATAGAATGTTTCGAAAAGTTTTGTATATAGTATTTTTTATATTTATATTTTGAGTAGGCCTATTTTTATGTGAATTGTTGTAAAGTTAAATGAATGCACATAAATAAATAAAGCTAATTTGATATCTTAATTCATTCTATTAATAATTTGTGTTTCTTAGATCAGATTTTGATCATATTTACTGATACTACTACCTTATCTTCACCCATGTTTTATTTGAACTTCTGTTTAGTCTGGCATGCTCTTTTCGTTACATTTCAGGTTTCACACCCGCCACTAAACCCGCAGGTTCGGTTCAGGTGCACTGTGCATATGTGGGAAATGCTGCTTGCTTAGACTTGTTGGTTTGGTGATCTTGACTCAACGAGGAAGAGAAAGAATAGATACAAAAAGCTCTTTGCAGTGTGGTATCTGGTGTTTTGAAGTTTTAGAGCAGCACAAATACACTAACCCACTGACTACAGCTATAATATAAATCACATAAGCTGTTTACCAAGGTGGAGTAGCCAAAAATGTACTCAAGTTAAGAGTATTGTTATTAGTTAAGTCAAAATATTACTTAAGTAGAGGTGTGTATCTGTGCCAGTACTTGGTGAAAAATAAGTGCTGAAGAACTGGTCTGATTTTTAGTATTCATATAACAGATATAACAGACCAAATATAATACATACTAAAATTGATAAAAAAAGAAATACAATTTTTACAAAAAATGAAAAATTTATTAATTAAGGCCCAGGATAATATGTCCAAATATCCTCACCTTTTACCAACATAAATAAAAGTAAAACAAAAATAAATAAAAAACAAACAAACATGTAATTCAAAATAGTATTACTCAAGAATAGTACATTAAAACTACTCTTAAAAGCACGTAACAGAAAAAACAGTTACTTCCCTTTGCAATTCCCTTGTGGTATAAACCAGCTGAAGTACGCAAATATATTTTTTTGTTTTAATGAGAACAAAGAAATGTTGAGGTTTGCATCCAGGGTGAGGACCGTGTCACATCCGGTCAACTATATTTACACAAAAAACAAACTGTCTTTTGGCTGGGTTACAAGACAGTTTGTGTTTTCTGAGAATAAGTTCTAGAAAAAGATGAGAATTTAGGCTCTAGTGGTTTATTGAATTGCCATGATTCGAAGTTTAAAAATCCCCTTGACAGTTTGCTGATTTGGGCTGTCATCCATAACCCCAGCCCTGATGATGTATTATAGATAGACTTTGTGGGTAGACCTGTTTTTTCGACTCACTGTCACTAACGGCAGCTAAAGGAAGGAAGGCATAACTTTTAAGATATTGCCCCAGTCTGTTTATGTCTCATTAAAGGAGACTTTGTCCAGAAAGTTGTGTGTGCTCTGAACTCTGACCATGTATTTAACTTTCTGCTAAATGGAGGGCGTTTGGGGGAGCATATTGTTAGACAAGTATGAATGAGGAGAGGTGGTTGTTCTTTAAAATGATACAGTATAATTCACGTAGAAGTAAAACATCGCTTTGTATTCTATTATCTATTATTTTGGATCACAGACATAAACAGACAAAAAAATCCAATATTTTCTAATTCTTACTAAAATCTAATGCTAATACTATATCTAATACTATAATACAGAGGTTTCAGTAGTAGTGAAATGTCCTCAGGTAAAAATATTTTTACTGTTTAATAATATTTCTTAGAAACTATACACTTAGAAAGGGGAGGTTAAGGAAGTTTCATTCACCCCAAAACAACTAATTTAGTGTTCCCATTGCCTCTGAAGCACTTTAATTAAGGTAAAAAGGTTGCATTGTTCTCTTTAAGGACAGGCAACGCAGCATTACCCAAAGAGGAATAATGAAAGCATACGTAAATACAGTCCAAATACAATAGGCTGAATCCACTGGGGGTGTAGAGTAACCTGCCTCTCTTGTGTAGTGTCTGTTCCAGTTAGAAGAATGCGAGGATGACTGATTGAGGCCACAGCTGTTCACCAGAGCAACAAACAAACTTGGCTTCTTTCAAAATGATGGAACTTCTCTCAAACCAAGGGCACATCCTGTTTTTAGAAGGAGACTGAGGAAAAGTTCAGGTGCACAGAAAAGTGAAAGCACTGTACCTTAAACACTCACGGACCACTTTATTAGGTAGGCCTATTTAACCACAAAAACTGCTAAGGCTTTACAGGTTCACTTTTTCATACTGCACATTTATACACGTAGATGAAAAATGCAGTTTTTCAACAACATTGTCTCTACAGGTATGAGTAGCTGTTTATTGCTTTTTAAGTATAGTCCTTAAATGTTCAACCCTTTATTATAGATTCTTATGTCACACATGGCAGCATTAGTGGAAAGTGACATTCAACTTTTGGCTTGATTTATGCACATTGTAAAATGTTGGTATATTTAGTCTCTTATATTCAACCTTATTTATAAAATTGATCAAATCAAGTGGGATTTTCACATGCAGTATATTCATTTATAATGAGTGGCAGTTCAATGGGAAAAAAATGCCTTATTGATGCCAGAGGTCAGAGACTAATTTGAGATAGAAAAGCAACATTAGCTAAAAACACTCACTATCTCAAGGCCTGCAGTGGACCATCTATAAACACACAAGACTAAACATGAAGCTGAAAACCACACACCGTACCACTTCATTAGGTACAAGGTCTACTTAATAAAGTGGCCAGTGAGCGTCTAGCTGTTACTACTTATCATGGCCAAACTCAATTTACCTGCTGTAATCCAGTGCCACTTTACTGTATAGGAACAGTCAGAGGCACCTAATTATGCATCCTAATGTTTTTTATTAGATTGCTCTTTGGTGGGATCTGATCTAATATATCAGCCACTCGCATGGGACCACCTCCCCATTGTTTATCCGCTAATTATAAAGAGGGCTGGTGTTTGATTGGCAGCAAGCTCAAGTAGGAGGCCAGTATGTCAGCCAGCCACATTGTTTAGATAACAGACAAACTAAATGATGAATGAACCGGCTTCATTAGTAGGTAAATTAAAATGATTTGATGTTATGATGAGACGGTGGATAGATATTAGAGATGAAGTCTTAATAAGGATCTCGCTGTACCCTGTGGCCTCCACCTATAGCCCCAAGCAGCTGGCAATAAATGTCACATAGACTTAAAATCTCGGCACACAAGGCTGGTTTGTTTTAGGCTAGTTTGCAGACTAATGAAAACGTAATTGACTATAGCAGAGAGGAGACACTGGGTGTTATCAAACAATGAATAAATGAAGCGGAGATATGGTCGGTGCCGTCGGGTTATCAAGAGCTTAGAGCAGCATTCGGAGCACGTACCATTGGGTCATGTGGCTGATGAGAGCGAGCGAGCGAGCAACGCCTGTCCCATGAGATCCCCCCAATGGCCTCAGCTAACAATGCTCTCCTGAGGAATTAGGCCCACACCCAAGTAACAGCACACACTTACATAACACCACAGCTTTCCTGCAGCCACCATTGGACTGCAAGTCATGCATCCTCCATGTAGGTATTTCTGACACTTTTTACTTATTTGATTAATGGGGATAGTCTAAATAAAATGTTCGTGCTGGTATGAGTCAAAAGTTGGGACACAACCTTAATTTGTGGGATGCAGAATTTTAGCTGAATGTGCGATGCTGTGCAAGGTGGGACTGATTGCCCTATGCATTTGATACACTTTTATTAGATTATAATGGGCCTGAATCAGAACTAAGCCTTGATATGGGCACTCTGCTCCAAATTCTACATATTTTAAATTTGGCATAGCTCATGTTAAAATCCATTGTGTAAAATATTATATATATATATATATTGTATAAAAGTGCCAACTACCAGTGCACTGCAATAATAGTAAAACATTATAATACAATTATGTCTATGGATTATGTTTATTTGATTTTTTTTTTTATAAATATGGACCTTTAGAAATCTGGTCTAAACCCATACTAAACCAGTGCTAACCCTGTGCCAAAACAAGGACCCTGCCAATACCAGGTCAAATCATCAAATATACTTTAGCTCCAAACTGACCAATACTCCACTCCTCCAGACAAGACTCCTGACCACCACTAAGAGCATGTGTACCACCAGTGGTCCCAATACCACAGTTTGACAACCACTGCTCTATGACACAATTTGCACAAATTACTTTGATTTTGAAATGGTAACATCGCAAGTGAGTGAGAGTTCTGCTTGTAGATCAGCATTGTGTCTGTCAAAACTAGCACTTAGCAATCTGTTATGGCAACATTAGGCCTCATAATTAAGCCCTGTCTAATATTTCTTGTTTATGGTACACAAAAATATCTGGTGTAAACATTTTTTAATCAACACGGTGAACATAAATAAGCAACAAAGCTCAAAGACTAAATATACTGTTGTTTTATTACTTCGCCTCAGATATATTTAGAATTATATTTCTATTACTTGAACATAAATCAGACAGTCCCTTGAGGCAAAGTTTGAGGTTACTTTCCACTAATGACAGCATTATAACAAAAAGGAAATGTATTGAATTGATTGCCACTTACTTTACTTTAGTTATTATTGTTATCTTTAGTTGTTACATAATTTGTTTCATTTGTAGTGTGCACTAAACCTGGCACAAATGACACAAATTACCAATGTAAATTCCCATGAAAAGTCCTCGGAAGGTTGTCTTAGAGATGAATACGGTTAATTGTGAATCAAATTGAGTGTTGCCTGATAACATTTGACCCAACACCAAACCAGTGAAAATCCCAGTCGATTCTTCTTCATTCTGATTTTTGGTTTGATCTTCAGCAGGTTTGTCTTGAACATATGTGCATGACTAAACCCATTGGCTTGATGCAATGTGTTATTTGAGCCCACAAGCAGGCACAAGCAGGCAAATGGTGCTGGTTTACCTAATAAAGTGGCCACTAACCTGTTGTGTTTTTAATTAATTAAATAAGTATTATACTCTTTAAGGACAGGGCAAGTATTATACTCAGTAAATACTGTGCCCGACACATGATTTTTTTGTATATAGTTTTTGATGTATAGCACGCTTTACAACATTTGCGAAACACATTAGTCCGCCAACATAATACAACCCTCGTTTGTATTATCTTTTATAATTGCTCTGATCCATCTGTACTCTGTGTCATTTCCTGTTTTGCGGCTCAGCTTCAGACCTCATTGTATAGAACAGGAAACCAGGCTTAATTCCTTTCTGAGACATTCAGTGTTAAAGAATGTGCCTCATGAAACTACTGCCTTTTCCCTGGACTTCAAATGAGCCGTTACATCACTACTGAGCTGACGGGGGATTTTTGCACACACCACTTCTGCCTTTCTCTTTCACGTCCACAAAAAGTCAAGACCAAAACTGGAGTAAAACAACAGAAAATGTGTCACAAAACCCAACTCATGAGTAGTCCTCGCTCTCACTGGCCACTTTTTTAGGTAGACATTGTATCTAATAAAGTGGAATCCAATGTGGTATTTTGCTACTCTAGCTCACATGCTTCATGATTTGTGTTTAGGGACGGTCTTCTGCAAACCTTGATATAAAAGGACGGTATCAGCCTATAAATCTCAGCTCACAAACCTTTCTAACCAGAACTGAAGAAGTCTGCTGGATTGGCAGGTGGCCCTTTTTCAACTTTCAGAATGACTTGATATAAAAGGTTTTATTTATTTTGTTTATTTGAACTAATTGACCTTTCTTTCACCTCGGACAGTTTCTGGTATCAAGCCATTTGAACACTGGCTATACTCGTTCATTCTTTCATGTGAAAATAAAGGTTAGACATCTACCCACTCCTTTTTGAGCATATTATATTAAACGCAGTATCATTTTGCAGTTAATTTTGTTCCTGTTTTTATTATAATTTAATTAAATTCAAACCCAAGTGCAAGCAACATACCTTAATGTGCTGCTGATTAGCTATTTAACCGTATAAGCAGTAAATAGGTCTACCTAATAAAGTGTCTACTATCTGAAGTACCATATCTTAAGGCTGGTATTTTGTATTGAAAGGCAATGCAGTTGAGAAAAACACGAGTCAAGTCAGATGTGCATGTGTGAGTGGAAGTGACAGTCTTTGGCAAATGGCATGTGTTACGTAGTTGGCAGTAAAAACCGTCTTTACTGTTGTGAATGTGAAGAGAGACTGAGCCATCACTCAAACAGACAAGTCTTCACAAGTTTGTATTTTTTGAACAGTGAAATTACCCAACGTCTAGACCGAGATCGAGAATGAGCCTCAAGAAATCATTTTAAAATCATTCATAAAGGTGTGTCTTTGTTTACTATACCAGTGATTATTGAGTGCCAAAAAATATACAGGTAAAAAAGGTTAGGGATATTGACATTCAGGGGAAGATTTTATATGCCACAGTAATCTAATAGCACATCATGAAAGTAGTAATCTGTAGGTTTTATTACATTTTAGGAGATTTCTTTAATATCAAGGATGTATTACTAATCAAGGACTAACCGGGGTCTACATTAACATACTCTAAACCACCACTAAAAAAGGTCCCAACCATGTGTGTCAAAACCATCCCACTATCCCTGAACAATGAAGCAATGGTCTACACATCAAGTTTTAGCTTCCAACAGAGCCGAGTACCACTTGAAAGAGCTTGCGTACCACCGGTATTACCCACACCACAGTTTGAGAACCACTGTATTATACTATGATCATCATTCTATTTAATATACTGTAAGCAGATAATGAAAAGGACATTTCTTCAACCACGTACCAAGAATTATTACATAGATAATTCTCTTGGTAGCACTTATTTTCATACCAGGTCTGAATAAGTCCATAGTGTGGCTTGTCATCACCAACAGAAACAATTTCGATAAGACTTTGCATTTGCCGCACTCACGACAGGTACGCGGCCCCACATCCTGAGAATAAACAGTATTCTTGCATCAAACACATCAGCTGAATTATTGAGCTAAAAAAACGTTTATGAGAATATGAAGTCAGGCATTCATTTTAAATCTATTGGAAATGCAATATCGAGCCCTATTTGGGGGAATAATGCTTGGCAAATTATCTTCCCTTTGTCAGTGAAAATGGAAATGTGTATTCTGTGGGTTCAATGCACAAAACTAACATTTAGGCACTGAAAAAAAAAAACAATGTGTCTTCTACACAGTGCAAAAAATAGGCTTAGAGGTTTCAGTACACTGTAAAATTGACTAGTGAACCTTAGAAAAACTAAGAAACCAATTAATAATAATACATTTTTTAGATTTCCATTAAAGTCCATTATTCATTCACTAAACATTCACGCACTGGTGATGGTAAGTTTCTTTTGTAACTGCAGCTGCCCTGGGGCAGACTGACAGAGAGGTGGCCTTCCACCTCTCCAACCAGCACCAATCACACAACCATATTCATATATAGGCAATGTGGGTTAAGTGCGTTGCCCAGGGACACAACAACAGTATGCATTGATTTTGAGCCACTGTGTGCTCAATGTGAGAGCAACTGGTCATCGTCCAGGGCATATTCTGACTAAAACCCATACTAGCAAATGTTCTAGTGAATGCTTACCTTAGTGACACTATAAAATCTTTGAAGTCAGGTCTTCAATAAACTTGAACAATATTACTTTGTTGTCACTCTGTATTTTTAATGCAAAAGCCAGTTGTACAGTGTATATATCATGGTAAAATAAACATTGCTTTTATGTAGCTATCGCTCTGATACTGAGAAATCATGTCAAACCACTGCATGTTTGAAGTGAAAGATCTGTGGAAAAAGCCTGGTTGTCTAGATTAGCTCTATAAAGATCAAATTGGTGTCACTGAAACATCATTATAATGTGAGCTTAAGTGATAGGGCACTTTCTTTTGGAGACGTTCCTTTGGGAGTCGATAACACCAAACGTCCAAAGTGATGCAACCTTCGCTCTGCCACCGGTAACCAACACATCACACACAGGCATTAGTGGACTGTGCCATCTCTTGGTGAAGGCAGCATGATGCAAGAGCAAGATACTGATTCTGAGGCGTGCCCTGGTCTTCAGCAGCAGGCAGCCTGTGCAAAACAGCTTTAAAAATATGTGGAATAATGTTCAGAAAAAGCGAAGAAAAAGGGAAGGGTTGTCAGAATGAAACGAACAGTGACATTTTGGGGGAAACTAAAAACATGAAATGAATAGTGTACTTTACAACACATTAATATTGTTACACAAATCTTCCAAAATATAACAAAATATAAGGAGAAGGGCAGGAAGAGCATCCGGTGTAAAACCAATGATGTCAAAGCAATATGCCAAATTCTGCATAAGGCAAATTATTTACTGCGGTTACCCCGTAAGAGAGTTAATGGTTAAGCGCATATCATTTACTGTTTACATGCAAAAACCAGGCGTCATGAACAAATACCTGATTCACATATTTTTTATGTACTTCCGGTGTAATCCACGTTGTTTATCCAGGCTTGGGGAAAGCATAATGGCAAACCAAGGACTGCTCAAACTGCTTACCACACTGTCTTCTCGGAAAATGAAAAAAGATCAACATTTCTAGTCATTATTTTGGTCTTTGAAGTCTCATAGTAGACATGTCATTACAACTCGTCTGCAGAGGTTTAAACTGTGCTTGTACTTGATTCTCTCACCTCCCGCTCACTCTCTTTAGTGCTATCTCCGGACCATCCATCAATTGCACTGGGCCAGGTCGTTATACAGTGGACAGGAAGCTTTAGGCCAGGGACAGGTGAGACTCTTGTACTTGATGTACTATGGGCTATGACTTGTCACTGGACCTCCATTAAACCACAAACACTGCTCTGGCTTCCGTTTGAGCAGCAGTAGGTGAGACCCTTAAAAAGACCATACTGATGTTGTTTGTTTTTATTCACCTATAAGCCATAAATTGAGTGACTAACAAGTGCAGTGCATGTCGACACAGTCTGTGGTCTGGGCCTTTGTTTCATGCATTAACATATTTATAACAACCTGCCTCAGCACTGGGTAATGTTTGAGTTAAAACAATTGAATGTAATTAGTTAACACATTAAGTCTTTAGAGTATAGGTCTTTTGAATACACATTTTGCATTAGCGCAGTGTTTCTCTTAAAACATCAAAGCTGCACTGATGTTTATAGCTGGCATTTGAGCAAAAATAATGATTCAGTCTATAATACAGGACATCACATGGATTCACAAAATCAGGCAGTATTTATTAGTATATAAGTTTTTATTTCAAAGGTAAGGGCCAGCAGACTAGTTAGTTTGGCACCAGATACCATTAAGACATGTATTGAGTCAAAAACATTCAATTGTGTCAGATGATTGTATGTTATCTACCTCCAACCTGTGTGACTATATACAAATATATGTAAAATAACTTTTCATTAATGGACAGAGCTTTTGGCCCGGAGATGTTGAAACAGTGTGGCCTATTTTTGTGCGTATCTGTATAAACAACCTTAAACTGTTGTGAATGTGAGGTTTAAAGACATGTCGCTAGATAAATGTGGAAAAGCAATTCATGTATTTATTTGTTTAGTTCACAAAATGCAACTTGAGCTTTTGGATACACTTCTAAATCACCACCACCATTTCCTCAGTGGTTGTAGACTGCCCACATCTTTCTGCCTCACCATGCTATTCCCAGAAAGACTAAGCAATGCTGAGATCCGGTTTTTGGAGATAAACCAGGTTAAGAAAGTTACAAACTAGATGCCAAGTCTCAATGGTAAAATACTGTATTAAAATTCTGGATCTGGATTTGGATGAAGTTAATCATTTTAAAAGCAATGCTACTTTTTTGGCATTTCGGCAATACTCACTTAAAACATTTGCATTTATCGTCAAACATGAAAAGAGCACTTAAATCACCCTTATATCATAATTGTCTGTTGTGTAGGAGGTTGAAAAATCCACCAAACAATGTTATCAGGGGGAAATGTCTTGCTCCCGTGGCCGCTCAAAATGGATGCCATGCTCTATATTCATGAGAACCACAATAAGATACAGAAAGTATATAGATGTTTTATTTTGATTTCTCCAGTCGGCACCATTATAAACACATTCTCTGGACACAGAAGTAAACAAGGTATCTTCAGTGATCTGTACAATGGGATAACACGGGCCTTTATCGTGATGGATTTAGGCATATGAGGACCATTTCTTTTGCGATTTTAGTCTCAGTTAAGATGAAAAATATTTTGTAGTTTGTGGCTTTATAATGCCCCCCACATAAGTCGGAAAAAATAGACCAGGGATTTTATGCACCGTGACAGCAAAATATTTTTACATTTAAATTTATATTTTTGACACAAAGCAATATATCGTTTTTCTTCAGTAAAAAAAAAAAAACAGGCTATTTAAATGAAATGACCAGGGTTTTGGTTCAGTAACTGCTTCTGCTCAGCTTCAGTGAAAGTAATGTAAATTAGGTTCTTGTCAGTGGAGAAAACGCTAACTCGAGAAAATGATATCTTAAATGATTAGAAATAAATAAGTGGAACAAATTATGGCATCTAGAAGGAAAGGCAATAGATTAAATCAAATTGTGTTTTATTTAACACAGGCCGATGTGGCTAGAAAAGCCCAAAAATGTATTTAAAAAATATTAGGCTACTCTCTCTAGTCATTCATACAATTACCCAAGTAAAGTTTTGTGAAAATAGTATACTGTTTGAATGTATGTGTGATGTATTTTTTAATTTTATTTATTCTTTATTTAACACAAGCCAATGTGGGTAGAAAAGCCCAAAAATGTACTTCAAAAAATATTAGGCTACTCTCTCTAGTCTTTCATACAATTACCCAAGTAAAGTTTGGTGAAAATAGTATACTGTTTGAATGTATGTGTGATGTATTTTATTTATTTATTTATTTATTTATTTATTTATTTATTTATTTATTTATTTATTCTTTATTTAACCAGGTAAGCCAATTGAGAACCAATTCTCATTTACAATGGGGACCTGGCCACATTCATTCCCAGGCAATGTGGGTTAAGTGTCTTGCCCAGGGACACAATGACAGCGTGTGCTTGGACGGGGACTCGAACCACCAACTCTCTGGTTGAAGGGCCTACCCACTGCACCACTGCCGCCCCAAAATGTATTTATATAATTTCTATTTATAGTGTTAATATGAGTACATTTTGTAATATGGTATTTCCCAACAGTAAACTAAAATGGTCTGAAATCATAAAATCACTTTTTTTCACAATCCCACATTTTCAGATCTTTTCCAAAAACAAAACAAAAGCGTAAGTAGCGTAAAGAGCAGAGGGCAGAGGAGCCAAGACCGGAATACATTTTCAATGGAGAAATTAGAATTAACCACAAAATATTGCAAATTATGACAAAGTCCTACCACTCTGCTACATGTTGGTAATGTCAGAGCCTGGGTAGGAAACATTAGTGAATGTACCTCTCGTTGTATGTTTATTTAATGTACACATTAGTAACAGCATTTTGGCTGGTGGTAAAATTCTTGATTTTTAGGTTTTTATTCCTTACAGAAATGTTGTTGACCACAATAGTTTTTTTTGTAAGCTCAGAAATATTCTATCCCTCACCACAAACCCTACATTTTTGTAAAGTGAACTCACTTTTGCTCCAGTCCCCTCTATTCCGGATCTTTGAACAATCCACATGACATCCATTTTAAAGGGTCTATTAGTAACTGCACAATGTAATTTCTATAGCTATACCCACTACTAGTGACAGTATAAAGTAAAAAAATGAAGATGAAAAGAAAATGGTTGCCAGAAGAGATAATAATAACCCAATCTATAACCCAACAAAATGATGTGTTGAATAATTTCAAATAAGCGAGACACAGATTATGGCAGTTGGAATGAAAGGCAGTGATCAGATCAGATTTCATGAAAAAAAGAAGAAGCTGCACGTGTGAAAAGGAAAGATGGGCGTCAGTGAAGAAGAGAATAGGTAATAACCCGCTCACAGCAGTACACTCACACACACAGTCACACACACAGTCTCACACACACACAGTCACACACACCTCCATGGCTCTCCCAGTGGGTGGCACTGTGTAATTTGGCACATCCATTTCCTCGGCTGGGTTTCTCTTCGCTGCTGTTTGGGCTGAGTTACAAGCATCGCTGCCAAAAACCTGAATTATGTCACTTTCTGCAAACTGCAAACAAATCTCAATTTTCACACAGAACTGGTGCGTTTTTATGTTACACTGGTGGCTATAGGGCTTTTCATTTGATTTTAAAAAAAGAACACTGACCCTTTCGACGTCCCCTTTATTTCAATTTAATAACTTGGCCTGAATTCACCACTTCTTTTAACCTTCTGTGCACACCTCTACCTTCAGAAAGCATTTGGGATTTTGGAGTCAATATGGATAAATAATTAATTGTAGCCCTGCAATTTTGGAGAAAAGCCAGGGAGAAAAAATCTGCTCTTTTCTGAGATGGTAGCTTTAAGATTGAATGATCCAAAACAAGTTCTATCTAATCTAACTTAATATAGGAAATTTAAAATAATATCAATAGCTAAATAATAAAACAATATGCAATTAGTGTCTACCTTACATTTAGGCCAACCTTTGCAGACCCTAACAGACCTATAGACCCTTTTAAAGTTTTAAACAGAAAGTTCTAAATTCCTGAATGGCGGCCACTGGAGGCAAGCTCATGATACATTTTCAATTTAAAAAATAGCATTAGCCACAAAATATCACAAATTAAGATGATTGTGGCAAATGACCACCACTCTGATACATGTAGGTAATCTCAGTGCCTGGTTAGGAAATATTAATGAATGTACCTCACATTGTATTTTTATTTAATTTACCAATTATTATTTACTTAGCATTGTGGCTGGTGGAAATATTCTTAATTTTTAGGGTTTACTGGACAGGTTCTAACAGAAATGTTGAAGACCACAATAGTTTTTTTCACATTTTTGTGCTCAGAATGGTTCTATTCTTCACCATAAACACTAGGTAACTCACTTTTGCTCCAGTTGCTTCCATTCTGGAATTTTGAACATTCCATATGACAAACATTTTAAAGGGTCTCTTATTCTAGGTGTAAACTGATGACTTGAGCCTATCCCACTATGGGCATGAGGCAGGGTTGCAACCTTACTCTCATTCATTCACTTGCATGCTGGGAGGAAGCAAGGTACCCAGAAAGAACCCACAGTAACAATGGAAGGATTGAACCTCTTCACTGATAATATGCGGGCTAACCACAACGCCTGCATCCACATTTGAATTACATGATTAATATTTATGTATCTGTGCTTTGTTTATTTGTTCGAAGTATTCATATATTTAGTTTGTCTTTTGAGGTCACTTCTTGCCATTTCCTGTGTGTCCGAGTCTAAGGTGTGGCTGCTGCAGTATTAATGCCACTGGAACTATCCTGGAGTCAGTTTCTTTAAATAAACACCAGGGCTTTATTAAATATCTCTGTATGTATGAGGCATCTCAAGGTAAAAGAGAGACACACTGCAGCATTTCTTGGTCTTTTTCTTCTTCTTCTTCCTGGCTGCGGCTCAGATGAAAACTGTGCCTGATTAGGAGGTGAGACTCAAATAAGACATAATGACTCATAAGGATTTGTCTTGGAGCACTTTCCCTGAAATGACCTTTCTGTGTTTGTGCACGTGGACCGGCTGACCACATTTCACACTCGGCTGTGGGTTCAATCTTCAAACACAGGAGGAAACTGCAGAGTATTTCATTAAAGAAAGAGAAAGAAATGGAGGAGTTGGAGTATTACAGTTTAAATCAGGCATAACAGGCTGGAGGTGGACGTTCATTGAGTTTAAATGAATGGTATTTCTAAGAGGAATCTACTACGAGTAAGAATATGTAAAGTGAGATTTGTTAAGCCTTAATTTATGCCATTTTTAGTTTATTGTTTTGAAACACTATAAATACTAAAAAGTAAGTAGTACAGTTGCTCTGTACTTAGAGTAGAGCAGGGTTTTCATCACAACTTTTCGAATCCTGTTTGAGTAATTATTTGGATGATTACTTTTTACCTCTACTATTATTACTATATTAGTTGAGTACAGCTGTTCTATCCCTGCATGGAGGAAGCTGCAACCGATTATTTCATAAAAAGCAAGCATTAAATCGTGTGAGAATCACAGTCTAAATCAGGGATGACTGGTCAGGTTATATCACTGTGTATTGGTTTAACAAAGACAGTGTGCTAACCCATTAATGAAAATTGTCCGTTTTTGTTGCAGAATCAATAACTCCAGTTTTCTCCCCCAGGATAAGACATAATAGGATTCAATGTGAATTCATCAAGACAATGTCTTCACAGTCCACCTAATGCTGCTGTGCAGCTGCTTTGCATGAATTACAGTAAACTCCAGAGTTATGCGCACAGATAGGCCCCAAGCTGTTAGCCTGTTTTTCTCCGAGGTTTTTGTGAAAGAGGGAGAATGAAAGAAGCAAAGAGGGCAGACGAGAGTGAAGAGAGTCCTGCGGGGAGACTCAGCTACTGCAAGAAGACTTATTCAGAGACAAAATGGTAACAAGTATAAAAATGTCAGAGAAAAAAAAGTTTAGTGAAACTTGATATTCTTCATTTTTACAGTTTTAATTTGGCACATGGCACAATCAGCATGTATGCATCTGGTATACATAAATAAATATTAAATATTTTATACATAAATATACATATAGAGCTTGTACAAAGACACCTAGAGCAGTGTTGACTGGAGATGTTTCAGAAACAACTACAAAACATAACAATGAATTGTGTCAGTGCTTTGTCATTCTGAAGTTATTTTCTGCGAATTATATAGAAGCCCTATACATATATGTATGTATGCCCATATTTATATATATGTATATATATTAAAAAGAAATACACTGATGGGTACTCAGTGCAAACAGGCTCAGACCACTGTCTGCTTGTACAAAGTCAATGGAATCATGTCTGTTAGTTCGATTCAATCTTTAGCTATTTTTTCTTACATTTAAAATAATAGATTTATTTATTATCTTTAAGCAAAATTAGACATATATAACTTTTAAAAATAACAAAAGTGCTATTTTGCAAAGACAGACACCCAGAGACACGGCAGAAACACTACTGGTGGTGAACCCAAATCAACAACATGAGAAAGTAAAAGTTCCACTCTCCCCCCATCAAACATTGTACAGCCATAACAAAACAAACTTAAACTTAATGAAAAAAAGAACTGGTGCATGGCACACACACAAACCTCATCCTCACACTCACACACACATACACACACACACACACACACACACACACACACACACACTCACACGCACACACACTCACTTACACACACACACTCACACTCACTCACACACACACTCACTTACACACACACTCACACACACACAAACTTGCTTTTGCAAGTCTCACTACTGCGTCTGAGCCATGTTTCTTGGCCTCTCATTTTCTCAGGAACACGGACACATGGGTGCTCTGAGCAGCATGTGTATGTGCACACTCAGTGGAGATAATATCAGATAGCTTAACATAGAAATTGGCTAACAAAGATGCACTTTTTTCTTAACAAAACAATCACAGTAACATAGTATTATCTGCCTTCTGGTCTCCCTGGCAACAGCAGTTCAGACAAACCTTTTCTCTGGTAAAAATAAAGGCTGTTGTGTCCATACACAACAGAATAAAAGATGAGTTACCCCAAAATCATCTTTGTCCCGTCCTGGTTCAGTCTCTCATCAGAGTCTCATCAGTCTTACACTCTCCACTGGAATTGTCTCAGGAATTAGAACGAATGACAGAAAGAACAAGCTTCATAAGGCATTGAAACATAAAACAAAAACAAAAGCAATTAAAAAACATTTTGCGAATGTTGACATTGAGGCCATTGTTCTGGATGTGTCTCCCGCAGGAGGAGAAGGAAGGGCTGGGAAATAAAAAGCACTTCTCTTTTGTTGTATTTATTTTGTTATGAATGTGGCTTCATAACAAACTATTGATATATTCTCAGTCTTGCTTAAAAAGGCTTTAAAATGATTATGATTTTAGAAAAGAACACTGCAGAAAGTCTTCCGCCCCGATCCCCTCCCTCCACTCCTCCCAGATCCGGAGGAGAAGAGAAAAGCAGTTTGATTTTGGCAGCTCTGCACAACTTGACATCCATAGAGAGCTCTCAACGACTCTCTTCGTAGTAAAAGTCTAGTTAAATCAGATTTTTTTTAGTCTGACTTCCGCTCAACCCTGTTTAGTTGCCCTCCCCCTTTCCTGGGATATTTATAAAACACAATCCTCTAGTTTGTTGGTCCATATCGCCCCAGTTCTTCTCATTGGTGAACCCCTCTTAAAGCTATACGCGGGTGGTGGAGTGAGAGTGGGGCAGCCCAGTTGAGTTGAAGCCAGTGGTGAAGGTGTTGTATGGGTGCAGATTGGGCATGCCCACCAGTGAATTGGGAATCATGGTGATAGTATTTGGGGTCATGAGGGGTATGTCGTCCGGGGATCGCCTTAGTGTCAGGGTATAATCGGGTAGAGCGGCTAATCGCAGAGCTCCTTCGTTGCTGTTGCCCGCTTCGCACTCGTGATGTGCCTGGTTCATCTGGAGAGACATGATTTCCTCTTCGGGCGCGTGGTGGCCGATATCATTTGAGGTGGTCTGACGGGGCGGGCTGGGTTGACCGTGTCCCGAATCCTGGCGCCGCTTGTCTTTGCGGTAATACAGTGCAGCAAAGGCCAGGACGTTTAGGAACAAAAGTGAAGCTCCGACTGCGATCGTGACACTCAGCTCGGTGGAGTAGTCCCTTGGGTTTTCCACCACCAGCGGCCCCGTCTCTTCATCGTCCCCTAGGTCCGGGTCCCCGCTGTTGTAGGTAGGAGACATAGGGGGGCGCTTGGTGTTGAACGGCCAGTTTTTCCCATTGGGACGCTTGGTGGAGAGTGTGTTTTGGGTCGTCTCTGGCGGGGGCACTTTGGTGGTGGTGGAGGTGTAGTGGAACATGTCATGGAGGTTGTACAAGTGGGGCACCAGGTGTTTCCAGAAGGCCACTTTAGTCGCGCGGTAGTGGTCACGGACCCGCGGCTTCAGCCCGATGTGAAGATACAGCTGGTCCTGAGGGTTGTACTTGGACCACGCCACCTCCTCGAAGCGGTTGGCCTTGGTGTGAATGAACTTGGTGTCCTGGGGAACAGGTTTGTTTGGATCTCTGCAACACACAGAAAGAAAAGACAATATGTGTTAACTTGAATTTGACCTGGTTAAGTCTTGCTTTTGACCTGGACCAGGCTTCATTTAGACTAGGTTTAAGCCTGGTTTAGAACTAGTTATTCCTCATTGTGACCTAATTGACCTGGTTTAGTCCTGATTCATGCTCATTTTGTCCGATAAAAGGTACATGGATAAACACATATTTTCTGAGGTTGGTACTTGGTGTGAAAAGCTTGAGAAATACAGGCTACATTTACATTTTTGAATCTATTGTATTTCTGTAGCTTCTTACTCTGCCTCCCGTATTTATTTTTTATGATGCCACTGGAATCTCAATTTCCTCTGAGATCCGTAAAGTATCTATTCAACTGTAGAATTGTGTTATCTTTGTTCTTTTACAGCATAGAACATAACCGCAATTCAAAATAAGATTCATCTCACATCCCCATATGTTATAAATAAGACAACAATCGGCAAAATACGTTTAATTTGACAAATATATTCATTCCCATCTTACAGACTGAAACACGGGCAATAATTAGTTGCAAAAAACCTTGAGCTGATATGTTCAATGTATGTTAAAGCCTTACATGATATTGAGTTTACATGAGTTTCTATAATATTGACCTCTCTAACATAACACCCACACATGAAGTTAATAATTCATTCAGCTCCTGTTTTGTACTAGACCATAAAGTTGATTTGTCTATTCATATCAAACGACAGATTTGTGCTACTTCTTCCTCACATTGCCCATGAATTTGACTTGTATGACCAGCAGCTTGTCCGTGTCCTTCCCCCTTGCCTCCCTGTGGGTATAATGTGCCTGTATGTCCCTCACTAGCCCAGATGTTGTTCTTAATTTAGTTCCTTTTGCAGCCCACCCACCAAAATCCAGGGCAGAGGCTTTTAAAGTAAACACATATGAATAAGTCAGCAGGCTTTAGGGCGCCCGTCAGGAGGCATCTTGTTGTTGATAATCTAACACTGGTGGAGAACCTCTTGCTAATTGCTCGGGGAAGGCTACACAGTGTGCCTTGGCATCCAGCGTTCGGATGCAAAGTGGACCATATTAATCAAGATAGTACGAGAGGGGGAGGGGCGCGGAGCTGAAATGTGCGTGTGTGTGCCTGAAAATGCAAAGACAAATCAATGTGTGAAAGTGATGGAGAGACGAAAGCATCTGGACACAGTACCGATTTGCATCTCCAGAGGTCACTGTTTCACTATTCCGCTTTCACGAGTGATAGACAAGTCATTTCAATTATACAAACGACATTTTTGGAGTTAATTACAATAAAACGCCCCCCCCCCCTCAATGTACACCAGTCCTTGTTGCCATAAAATGTCAGAGTGCGAGCTGTGCACTACATGCTGTATT
>JAVQKC010058870.1:0-13671 GCA_036025475.1 Philypnodon macrostomus
TGGTGTGATAGAGGAGAGTGAGATGGTGCTGTGATGGTGATGGAGGAGAGTGAGATGGTACATCTGCTGTAGTGGTGATAGAGGAGAGTGAGATGGTACATCTGCTGTGGTGTGATAGAGGAGAGTGAGATGGTGCTGCTGCTGTGATGGTGATGGAGGAGAGTGTGTTGGTGCTGCTGCTGTGATGGTGATGGAGGAGAGTGTGTTGGTGCTGCTGCTGTGATGGTGATAGAAGAGAGTGAGATGGATCTGCTGTTGAGGTGGTGATGGAGAAGAGTGAGATGGTTCTGCTGCTGTGATGATGATGGGGAGAATGAGATGGTGCAGCTGCTGTGATGGTGTTGGAGGAGAATGAGATGGTGTTGCTGCTGTGATGGTGATGGAGGAAAGTGAGATGGTTATGCTGCTGTGATGGTGATTGAGGAGAGTGAGATGGTTCAGCTGCTGAGGTGGTGATAGAGGAGAGTGAGATGGTGCAGCTGCTGAGGTGGTGATAGAGGAGAGTGAGATGGTTCTGCTGCTGAATGTATTTCTTGCTGTCTCTAGACACTGACTAGGTGGATGTACACAGTGCGGAAGGGTTACCGTGCCATCACTTACCACAACTGGAGGCATGGCTTCAATGTGGGCCACACGATGTTCTGTCTGCTGCAGGTAACTTTTGTAGTCACATGTTTTTATTGGTTTATCGTTTAGTGGGTTTCAATTTTCCTGACATTACATTTTCTCCCAACAGACAGGGAAGCTGAGAAGATACTACTCAGATCTGGATGCCTTTGCTATGGTTGCTGCTGCTTTCTGCCACGATATTGACCACAGAGGAACCAATAACCTTTATCAGACAAAGTGAGTTCCAAGATATACGTTTGTTTTAATTGTAAAATAGACCTAGACTCATGAAATGGTCTCATTACATGCAGGAGTGCACATCCTCTGGCTAAACTGCATGGTTCATCCATTTTGGAGCGGCACCATTTGGAGTACAGCAAAACACTAATGGGAGAGGAGGTATGCCAGTCTTCGTCAAGGTAAACGGAGTTGGAAGCAGAGTTTTAACTAAATTATATTTTCCAGAGCTTGAACATCTTCGTCAACCTCCAGAAGCGTCAGTTTGAGAATGTACAACACTTGTTTGATGTCTGCATCATCGCCACCGATCTGGCTCTCTACTTCAAGTCAGTCATACAATTATCATACACTCACCGGCCACTTTATTAGATTCACAACCATCTCTGGGGATTACAGAGAATGGTTCCAAAATGAGAAAATAACTAGTTCTGACTATCTCAGAACAGGGTGTACCCAATAAAGTGGCCAGTGAGTGCGAAATGTATATCTTTTTGTTTTTAGGTTGATTTAATTGACAGTTTTGCTTATAACTCCTTTGTTGGAACTTACAGGAAGAGAACCATGTTCCAAAATATAGTCAACGCCACTGAACCAATGACAGACGAAAAACAGGCCACGGAGTTTGTCTCCAACAACCCCATCAGGAAGGAAATCGTCATGTATGTGTATATTTTGTAACTTAAATATCACATGTATTTTCATCTTTTATTGTACAAATGATTGACGCAAACAGCAGATTATATTAGCAGGCGTAACCTCACCAATGTTTTTTTTTTTTATAACTCAAGGGCCATGATGATGACAGGTTGTGACTTGTCTGCCATTACCAAGCCTTGGGAAGTACAGAGCAAGGTGAGTGGTTGTCAAAAGCCCACAGTAGCAGCTATACATGAAGATAAATGTGGAAAAAGACAAGAAAAGACACATATTTCTGTGATGACTTGAGTTCATAATGAATCATGTCTGTGTTTTTCTGCAGGTTGCGTTGATGGTAGCAGCTGAATTCTGGGAACAGGGTGATTTAGAAAGATCTGTTTTAGACCAGCAACCCATTGTAAGACTATTTTCCTTTTGTGTATTTTTACATATGCATTTGAATGCCTTTTTGAATTTCTAATTGAAAACATGCTTTCGCCCTCAGCCCATGATGGACCGAAACTGTGCAGAACAACTCCCAAAGATGCAGTGTGGATTTATCGATTTTGTGTGCTCATTTGTGTACAAGGTAACAGAGCATTGTGCATGAAGTAGCATGTAAAATATAAATGTGGGTTTCAAAATGTTTACTGAGTATGCTACACAAAATAATAATGAGATATTCCAAGGTTTATCAGGATATAGATGGTTAGCTAACAACTTGTGTCATTAATAAATACATAACACCACTGACACTTGATGATTTCAGGAGTTTTCTCGATTCCACAAAGAAATCAAGCCCATGTTTGATGGTCTGAACAACAACAGGGCACATTGGAACGAGCTGGCTGAAGAATACAATGCAAAGATGAAGGCCATTGAGGATGAGAAGAAGAAACTTGAAGGAGGTGAAAAATGTAAGTTGCCCTGTTTATGGAGTCATAAACGTTGATTAGTCTTGTTCTAATCATTTTAACATCCATGTTTGTGTGTTTAGCTGAAGGGAAGTCAAAGACCTGTACCATCTGCTGAAACCATCTGGACTGAATCAAGTTAGGACTACTATAGACTACACATCTACAGTATCCCTGGTTGGACAATCTAAGTCATTCACACTGGACTATCTGCATCACCAGTGTAGTCTTTATTTTGATTTAGTTCTGCCTGGGGACATTTTTGTTCTGACCTAATCCAGTCTACTGGGCTGGTTTAGGCTGGCCCAACAACTGTCCAAGAAGATATGCATTTGAAAGATCACAAAGACACTGGGAATTTGACTATGAAGACAGAATGTGACTTTTTTCATTATGAACTCTAAAGAAATGTTGCATATATAAACAGAATTGCCCATGTATGCTACTATAAAGCTACAACAGATCTATTGTATAAGTACTGACTGCTCTGACCTACTCGCAGCCATAGGTTAGAATATATGTAATATTTTATTATGCATAATTCTATATTTAATTAATGTGGATCAGGGGTAGATGTATCTATGCCAAAGTTTTAGTGAGGAAGCACAAGTAACTAGATGCACAATGCACTTAGCTGCTCCATTTTTTGCAGCGGCAGATTATTTACTGGTAACTAGGATTAGGACATGGGTGGTCATTTAGAGTTTTAAATGGATATTTTAATCAAACACAACATTTCAAATCTAATTGGTAAGTAAAAGAGAACTAGACGTATGTTGAACCTCCTGTCATCTGCCTGACAGACAGACATTACACAAATACTGGGTCAAAGGCTGATGTCCTTGTACCTCAAAGCCACTGATGACCTGTGAAAACATTCTTCAGTACGCAATAGACATATATGCTACAATGTTTTTGTTTATTCCTGGAGATTTTGTACTTGATTGTATGTGTATGGACCGTTTTGGGACAATGAGAAATGAATACTAAAGGTTACCTGCATACATACTCACGTATGTCAGCAATACTTAACATCAATAAGCTGCTCGTGAAATGTTTATCACCAGTGATATATAGTCTCGTTATGTAAGAAGTGCAAATGTGTTAAATACACATGCATTCAAATGTATATAGTAAATAACATAGAAAATGTCTTAAAGACTTAAATTATATTATCTCATTACATTTAGGTTGGTCACACCGGGATTAGTCATTTTCTAAATGAGACTGTAGTTGACCAAATCTATTTACATTTCTTTAAAAAGTGGATATCACAGCCTACTGCAGGTCATTGAGCTCTATGTTCAATAATGTGAGTAACTCCGTGAATGGTACCTGAATTGAACCTGATCTGGTTAGAGTGTACTGTAGTCTATTTCAGAATCACTTTAGATATCTCCTTAAATAAAGTCAAGCCTTGGCTCTAAGTGTCCGGTTACACAACACAATGCCATCTCGTTTAATCAATGGGGCGTTGACTGAGGACCCTTAATCCAATCAGGATGGCTTTGGGAATACCAATAAACGTTCTATGCCACTTGGCTAAACTAGGGTGAACACATTGTATTCACTGGAGCCAGAATCATTTTTTAAACACAGTAATTGTTTTAGCCTTGAATTGTTTTACATTTATGCTCTACATTTGTGGAGAACCTCTAAGCTCACGTCTCTCACACACTGACTTTAGAAACCAAATCACAGTGACCTTTATGTATGTATGAGATCTAATATGTGTAAGCAAATAAATAATCTATGGCGGTGTATTCCCATGATCACTGTTTGTCAATATGAATATCTCAACTAGTATTTCTTATTGACGTTTAGTTCACATTCGAGGGTTAAGACATGCTGGGCTTAGCTGAAGCGCTGCTCTCTCTTAGTCATATATCGTGCGGGGATCTAAGAGGCTCCAAAGCTGGATGAGCCTCTGAGGAAAGAGGATCAGTGGATTGGATCTGATCTCGTCTTGATAAAATGTTGCTTAACATGCTGTATATTTTGCCATCCAATTGTTTTGTATAGAGAAACACATTGATTAGTATGTAAATATGCAACCTGTATGTAAATTCAGGTAAACCATCAATATTTGCAATGTTTGGTCTTTTGGATACTTATGCGGTTAATCTTGATAAATAAGTCTCTTGAAGGGGTCCGCTTATGCTAATGCTACTAAAAATGTAGACAGGTGTTGAAACCCCACATTGGTTACTTTGGCTGTACTAATAAAGTGGGTGTGGTCACCGGGATGAAAGAGGAAATTATCCGAAAAGATTGATTTAAAAAAGCCATGCCTGTTTGAATTCTATTTTAAAGTAACATTTGAATTCATTCATACAATAAAAAATATAGGCCATTTTCACAATAACAGGAAGTGCAGGTGTAAGTTGTATTCATCCATTATATTCATGGGGTTACCTTTAATGAATGGACCAATTCACTCCAGTTAACTACCTGTTGGTTCAAATCTCCAGGAACCTCACACTGTAAATTACCGCTCATTCCTGTAGTGAGCAAAGTTAAAACGAGAGCGACAGAGCGCTAACATGGCAAAGTAATTGTATTGGTTTAAACCCAGGTCCATAATCTCCCCTAACCTCACGCAGTTTCCCTATTTGCAGTCTGAATGCTGTGCAGGGCTCAATGTGTCCTTGGCCCAAAGGACATGATGAGATAATCCTTACTTGTTAGAAGGAGAGAAAGCTGTTCACTGCACTCTATTAGTCATTCCTTTTTGTGTAGTGAGTAGTCAAAATTCACTGTTACATTTTCAATAAATTGATACTATAGTGGTTTTACTGCACCATACATTTTAATGGAGAAATATTATTTTGAATTAATATGTTCAGTTTATGGCAACCCACAACTGATTACATATGTTCTTGATGCTGCATTTTGGTAATCAGTGGACCAATTTGTTCAGATTGGGCCCTAAAGTTAGGAGCTTCAAAATAAACTGTGTAGTAAATCAATAGGTGAACTAATAATAAACAGATATTTTTCCAGAGAATTTGATTTATTTCTTTATTTATCTTGAGAAAAACACTTAGTGGACAGGGACTCTCAATGGGGCCCCTAAAACCTTCTGAGCCCTCGAGCACTTGCCCTGGCTGCACTTCTTAAAGCTACGCCCCTGCAGTCCACATTAACACAAGATGTGGTAGGGAAGATAAAAGGTGTTTTAATGAGATAGGATTAAACACAGATGGTGAAATTGAAGACTCTGACAGATAGTGTGTGATATGATGTTTGTTCCTGTAGCTTGTATTGGAGGAAACACTTGCGTCGAGTCGATATGTCAGCGGCGCACAGACGAAGGTTTAGACACAGCAGGGTTTTATCGCTGATAGTGGTGCAGTCAGAGAAACATGTCTTCAAAGTATTCATCAAACTCCTCCTCCCTGAACAGATGCAACAAACAAAACACAAGATATGTTACTTCCTGTCATGAACGCCGAGTGTAGCCATGGTGACACGCACTTAAACATTCTGACTACTTCTGCCACAGTCACTGTCAGTAATGTTGCAATCTAATTCTTTGGGGCGTGCAACAGAAAGAGAAAGAAAATCTTCGAATTTGCTTACAACAGAGGGAATATAGGAGATGCAAGCAAGGTCATGAGGATGGGATGTTTGCAGCTCACAGCCAGCAAATATTTATTTGCATGTCAAAATCCTGACGCAGACTTGGGTTAAATTGGACTTTAACTCAATATTTTGGTTTGAAAAAAACTGAAAATAGTCCTCATTACAAAAAGCATTAGCACTGGTTACTGAACATAAAACAAAAAATACTGGACCTATCTGACTGACTCAATGCTGCAGAATGCCACAACTGACACTAGTACAAATTCTGAACAGACATGACTAGTACAGCCCAGTAGTACTAAATACAAAGTCATACACTTCAGTAAGTCCCCTATGTAGGCTAAGAGCTAAAGACTGTCTGTGATGGTTTTACAGCAGCTTACTTGGCGAGATTTAATATGAACATTAGCTCTTAACCTCACCTTGACTTTTCCTCCACTGCGGGGGCAGGTCCTCTCCAGTGGTCTGCTTCCGACTGGCCTTCCAGCTCTTCTTCAGCTCCTTCCGAGTCTACAGGGAAAGTTTTATAGATCAGTAAGTCAAACTGGTTCAAGAAAAACTGTATTGATAAATGGATGTCATCGGCCAGTTGTATTGTCTCAGAGCAAATTCAGTTCAGTTGCTTTTGGCTGAGAATGTTATGATCGTTATATATCAAATTAGAGGAGTTTTGGAAGCATCTCGAACTCTTGACAGGAGGGTAAACACAAAGAAAAAAGACTTGGCAGGTCATGAGTAGCCCGCCAGCTTATATGGCTCAAGGGGACTCTACAGTTTAATCAAGACAGTGGCTAAATCAGATTTATACTGGGAAGTATGTGGTAAATTTGTGTTTTTGTTTTGGCTCCAAGAGACAAAAGGATCCTGGCCGAGAGTTGGAGTAAATGGGTGATACATACAAACATATAGAAGAAACTACCAGATTCTGTCTATATTTTTTGTCTTAGTTCTTCAAGGTGTAGTACATTTGTGTGACTTTTTGGTGACCCATGGTATCAAAACAGCATACTATTAATGGTTTTCTTTTCTATAAATATTTCAAGACATTTGAGCCTATTATTTATCCATTATTCATTTACCCTGTAGTCACAAACTGGTGGTGTCATGCTGCCCTTGGGCGAAATGACAGACGTGGTAGTTATACTGCGCCTAAAGCCACAGCACCATGGGCGAGGTTGGTGGCAGAAGAACACAATGGTGGTACGCACAGGTCGGAACAGTAATTGAACAACCAATTTTTGAGGTTATTGGCCAACCAGTTTTACCACTGTAGCTACTGCTGTTACCCTATTTCAAACGCCGATATTATCTCAGCCCGCACCTCAATGTGTTTTTGAGCACATCTGCAGAACCCGATAAACCCTCTTACTACCTTCCACAGGGGACATAAGGGCATAGACATTCATTTCACACAGGGGGCACATATGGGTCAAATAACAGGCATAACACCGCAAGGGGGAGGCTGAGTAGAAACAGACTTGTTGTCAGTCTAATGGTTTAGGTTCATGTTGTTTTTTCAGGTAAAAAAATGGTGCAGTAACCAGGGGGAGTGGGTGATAAATATGAGTGGTCGAAAGCACATGTGAGAATGAGGTAGGTATGAATACTACCTTTGTCTGAATCCGCCGAATTGTCTGTAGTGCTGGAAGAGGGTGAATTATCTGTAAAAAAAACAATTCAAAGGTATTACCAGGGGCGTAGGTAGGTGGGTACACATTGGTTAGTGAGCCCCCCTTGATCTGAATCCAGCAGGTTATTGGCCAGATGCAGAGATAAAGAAATGACCTTTACGTTTCTGATGTTTGTGCTTCTTCGAATGTGAGGATGAGCGCTTCCTCCTCTTCTTCTTCTTCTTCTTCTGCGGCGGTGCCTGGTTCTCTTCCGAAACTCTTTTAGTCTTTGTCTTGGCTTTTACCTCTTTCCTCCTGAAAACACAGTCAGCTATTCACCAAAGAGTATTCACAACAGTGGTCCGCTGATTACAAGACTTCATGGCCAAAAGGCTCTTTTTAGAAGTCGCAGTGTGAAGTTAGTGAAAAGGTTAAGGCTTTGGAGAACTCTTTTTTTTTAAGTCAGCAAGAACACAAAAAAATCCAAGGCAACTCTTCAAAGAGCCAGCGTTATTTATTCACAACACACATCTTCTGTTCAGATCCTTATCTCTACATCTCCACAATGACTCTAGCACTCTGCACTTTGTTTCAATTAAGTAAGAATGCCTCAGAGTGAGAATTGGACAGGAAGACTTACTTGTGATGGTAGTTGAGCTTGAAAGAACATTCAGGGCATAATCCTACAGTTGGTAAAATAGAAAAACATGAAAAAATTGCATGTAGTGAAAAAATTTGTCTACAGTAAATTCATTCTTTCTCTTCATTTTCTCATTAGTATGCAGATGACCAGAGGCTATTGACCCAGCTACTATGGGCCTTCGGCTGGGTGCACAGTGGACAGAGGCAGATGCGGGCACACTCACATTCATCCACAACTGGTCATTTAGACTGACCAATTTTTTTTTTTTAAATACACGCGTGTCCTTGGGCTGTAGAGGGAGGCCAGAGTGACATGCAGACTGTGAGTCGAATGGCCCAGGAATCAAACCCACAACCTTGCCTTTTCTCACATGGGGAAGTGTGTTGGGCTCTCTGAAATGAAATGGACTGAGAACAGATCCCTGTAGAATGCCTTATAGCAACTGTTGACATTTATGTGAATAAATACAAAAAATACTCTAATTCTCTATAGGAAAAGTTCACTATATTTTGTGGGTAACTCAAAAAGCACCCAAAACAACCTATACCAAATGTATTGCACCATTACACTCGGCAATTGCAAACCTAAAGTTTCAAACCAGTAAGGACAGCTAAAATATTGGATTTTAATAGCTATAAAATTAGATTAGATTAAGAACCTGAGTCTGACCTGTTATAGGGCTTGTCAGATGTGCCTGACTATACGATTGGTGGGGTGGCCAATTACTGTAATTATTGTAACAGTTTTTCCCACAGTATGTACCTGAAGGAGGATTATTATGAGCTGGTTCTCGGACAGGAGCCCCCATTAGGTCATATTCACACAGACACAGACTTGACACAGTTTACATTGGAGAAAACACATTCAAATAATAAGAACATGATGCAACATCTATATATAGTGTAAGAGCTTACTGAGTTTGACCAATGCGTTCCTTTTCTCTCCTTGCTCCACATACGCAAAGTTCACCTCCCAGCTTTTCAGGCCTTCCTGCTTGTCACAGTGTTTATGTCCACACTGAAACTGACCTAAAAGGCAAATATGCAAACACTATTAATTGAGAATAGCTTTAGGGTAATGGGTCTCTTCCTGCAGTGTCTGAGTCATTCCTACATTCAATTTAGAAAACGAGTCAAAATTGAATTCAGTTTCTAGCCTCTAATTATTGTAGTTTTTTTTTTTATTCATTCTTGTTCTTCCTCTTATTTCTGTCTGTAGTCACAGGTGCCTATTCCAGTAACTATAGGCCTTAAGCAGGGTACACCATAGACAGGTATAGTCACATATTTGCCTGACACACACATCTTGTTCAAATGTATTTACTTGATAACAGCTCAACAAATTTCAAACACTTACACTCCAGATTCTCAAGGCAATGACACTCATCTGTGTGTTGTACATGTACTTTATCCATATAGGAAAAACATTCTCTATGTAGCTGATACTGTTCACTTCACTGCTAACAGTTTTTTGTACCACAGTTAACTCACAGTTTTTTTTACCTTTATTTAACCAGGGAAGTCCAACTGAGATTCAGAATCTCATTTTCAGGGGAGTCCCAACCCCAATGGGGAAGCTATTGTACATGTTTTTAGTGGTAGGAGAAACCGGAGTGCCCGGAGGAAACCTACGCAGACACAAGGAGAACATGCAAACTCCACACAGAAGGGCCCCGACAGATGAATCGAACCCAGGACCCTCTCGCTGTGAGGCAAGAGTGCTAACCACTGTGACACCGTGCCTTTACCATCCTCCTCTCTGTTTCTTCTCATTTTCTATTCTGGCCACCATTTCCCTTAGGCTTCTCTCTAGTTGCCTCTGCACATTCTGTCTGTTATCCCCAGAGGAGCTTAAGGTGGCACCGCTCGGGGCCCGGGATTCCTCCAGATTGTCACAGAGGGGGTAAGTGCGTCACTCAAATCCATTGTTGGCATGCAGTGGAGATGGGAGGCTTCTTACACTTAAAGTGATGCCTGCTTTCACCTGCCGGAGATCAGCAAGGTAAACACAAAGAGGAGGGGACCAAGGCCAGACACTAACCTCACGTGTGGAAGTATAAAGATTGTAGACCTCTCTCTCAGTGGGAATTAATGAGTGATAATAACTGTCCATTGTCTCAAAATTATACTACGACCAGCGTGCCTCCATCTGACAGGAACCTCTCTAGTCTAGGCCTCAGTGATGACGTCAAGGGCAACTAGCCAGTCATTTTTCCACTATACAGACTTTGTAATTTCTAATAATATACACATTACAATTACCTATGGACTAAATTTCACTTGACTTGAGCCATCCCCAGAAACTATGGGCCTTAGGTGGGGTATACCTTGGACAATGATGAACGAATGACCCATGCATATCTTTTGATGGTGGGAGGAAGCTGGAAAGAACCATACAGTACAAGAAATGTTCTTTTATTCAGGCATACGTAATATAGTTGAGTCTAAATGTCTCAATTAAATGTCAGTGTCATATGACTTTTTAAAATACATCAAAATTGAATAATTGACAATACTGGGATGCCAAATCAGTAAAGAATTATCTTGTTTGCAGGAGTCTAACTAGTTTGACACATCGGGTGAGGCTCACGTGCTGACTGAAAGGTCCTGGTTGGAGAGCAGATGACTAAATGAGTTAAGAGAGGGAATTCCTGTCTTCCTACGTCAATGGTCCCTAACGCCAGCAGCCGAGGTCCTGACATGAAGAAGGATCCAGATGGCCCTGTGATTAACACTCACTGGTAAATTCACGAGGCAGTGACCTGAGCTTGTTCCATGTAGCATTTATCATTAGGTTCACAAAGGACGTAGAAAGTTACCCCCTCATGTTGAGTTTTGGCATATTCTCATAATTTTGAATTAATAGGCTACATCTCGTGCTGGGCAAAATGACCTAATCATTATTTTCTGAATCAATTCTCTAGATTTGTACAGGGAATTAGTATGTTTTAAGTGAATGCTGGAATATTTTTTTCTAATGTCAAAGTACTTAAAATTACACTTGAACTAGTTAGGGGGGCTATTTTTTAACTTTTAAAGCTATAACTGAAATACCAGCATTGAGGACAGTATACTCTTTTGCATCAGCTGAATGTATAGTTACAATTATACATGTTTCTCAATATCAGATGCAATCACTGGCCACCTCACATTCTCATCTCATCCTTGGCATCAACAAGACATTTTTACTACTACTGCTGCTCATTTGATTTTCTCTTTATGGAACCATTCTCTGTAAACATATACAGATGCACACTCAGAACAGTTAATGTCATGTTTAAACCCCCTTCACATTGTCTTTTCTTCTCCATGTTTATGCTTAGCCTCATCCCTGAATGTATTGAATGGTCGGCATGATCATTTGAATATATATAATGCATGTATCTAATATTGTGGCCAGTGGGTGCATGTAAATATAAAGTGTGAGTCAGTAGTACAGTCTTTTTTGGTGACCCACATGAACTCTAAAAATATCACTTTTGTATCCTGCAGGTGGGAGTATGCATCCTTTAGAAAGTTGACTGCGGGTTGTACACATTTCAGAAATCCTCCGTCTATAGGAAGGTTCAAACAAACGAACTCAGTGGCCTTGGGCATGCATCTCAAAACATTGTCAAAGTAACAGTCAACAAGGCAAGCATCTGACCGTCTTTTTACGCCTATACACACTGCCATCTTTTAACTCTTCTTGTAAGATACAACTCTCTTACCACGAGGTACAAAATATTAAATTGACAGTAGTGCTCTAGGGGTATCACTTAAATCTTTGTCTGCTAATGAGCTGCTATTATTGCGTAGGTGCATGTGCTTCTGACAGAACAAAAAAGCACAAAACAAACATAACTGTCAACAGTGTGTTGGGACATGGTACACACTAGAGCAGCCATTTTAAGAAAGTAAAACGCTAAATTGTCTTTTCTGAGCTGTAGTAGTAAAGTGAGCGTGAGACATGAGACATGTATCTACGCTTACTCCAGTCTAGAAATGTAGAATGTACTTAACAAATATAATGTGCTGTTGGATGTTAGGTTCACAGAGTTCATAAACCAGTAAAGTTACATAAACCATTTTGGTCTGACACTACCGTTGACTTCTCACCTCGTTCTGACAGCAAATGTAAATCTCACCTTTGTCCACAAGGGAAAACATTCCCAACAACATGAGTTCTGGAAAAGCTGCATGCTCTATGTTGAAAACATATTCATATGGAATATCCCGCTGTCTCTTTGAGCATGTGTTACCTTAAAGCAAATATATATATAAATAGATTGTGGCTAGAAACAAAAACTAATGTTTTGGAATTTAATTAAACAGAAAATAATAATGTTCAATTAATGCATCTACACTGGCCATGTCTAACCAGAAAATGAATGCATTTAGTCCCGAAGATAGACCTGAAGTTCAAACTAAGACTCAACCGATGTTTACAGAGAATGTTGTAATAAAAGGCCCAAGAAATGATTGTGTTATTGTGTGCCTTCCTGACACCAGTGGTCAGAGAAGACTGATTTGACCATAAACAGTAACTGATAATCACCACTGCAGACCACCATCTGTGAAAAAACTTCAAGCATTAAGAATACCGAATACCTAATAATTACCAAGTGGCCAGTACATTCAGCTCTCAGCTTCCAGTACATCATGCGGTCATAGAAAGAAAGGTCAGCACACTGTGTAATCTACCTGATTGGGCAAAGAGTAGTCGATAGCTTTATCTAAGAATGACATGACCTAAACTGTAGAAAGTGCCGACGATGATCAGAGCCACTTAGTATGGAGACATGGCTTCAACCGAATTTTCAATAAAAGGTCAACGTTCTGGCATGTCATGAGTTATGTTTGACCTTTGAACTTTTTAAATTGGCGAAACAACAGAATTACGGAATCACTTTGGTCCGCGTTCACAGATCCTAGGTGTGAACACGATAACTCAAAAACAAATTGACCGATCAAGTTTTACACACAGATACATATAAAGACTTCTACGATGAATATTAATTAAGAAATTAATTAATTAATGAATGGCCTAAAGTTGTGACGCAATAACTCAAATGGTTTTTATTAAATTTTTTACTATTTTTGTTACATAATGACAGTTATATATATAATGACAGTTATATATAATGACAGTTATATATAATGACAGTTACATATAATGAAAACGCCAAACTATATTGAGTTTGGTACTTCTACGGTTAAAAATAATTTATTAATTAACTTAATAAACTTAATGCCCTGTAGCACTTTTATTGAGCCAATAATCTTAATAATAATCATAAACTGAATAATAATAAATCAATCGCATGAATTTTGGCCCAGTGATCCGGGCAATTGTATACTTAATGTACATAGGCAAATTACAGAGGTCAAATAAAGAATGCCTCTATAGTGCCCCCATGTTTATGACCCCTATGGTACCCCTATGGACACAATTA
>JAVQKC010058922.1:0-17596 GCA_036025475.1 Philypnodon macrostomus
GAGAGAGAGAGAGAGAGAGAGAGAGAGAGAGAGATAAACCTGTTGTGGCCAGAGATCCAGACTAAAGATGACCTGGACTACTTATCCCAATTGCAAAAAGAAAGAGAAGTACAGAAATATCTGTCTCTGTTGTTAGACCAGCTAATGGGCAGGCAACTAAACTATAACTGTGTACCTCAATCACCAATTGAACCCATGGCAAAAGTCCATTTTGATTTCAAGTAGAAGCAATCGGGGAACAGAATAGAACACAGTGTTACCCATGGTCTTACTATAATTGAGCAGTTATATAACCTCCATACAGAACCTCCTTAGACTTCTAGAATAAGTATGTGCTGAAAAATAATTGTGTTAATGATATAAAGTCATTTAAATGTAGTTCAAATACAAATACTAAACCAGGATTAACAGAGCCAACACACTTTAGGAGAAGCTTCCTCTCTCTGGCAGTGGATATCCACGGTCTGTTACGGCACTAGAGTTTTCACACAAGAGCACTGTAACAATATTTCTCAGCTTCAGCTTTCGATGCCTGTCTCCGAACAAGCCTTGTATTATCCAATATATTCAAGATTCAAAGTGTTTATGGTCATATGTACAGTAAGAAACATGTTTCCCTGCACAATGACATTCTTACTTTGCTGCCCGGACTGGATGCCAACAACACAATACGATATATGCCTGTCCTATGGTATATTTTCTATGTTTTAATGTGTATATTGTCAAATTTATAGTATTTATAGATTTCTAAATTATTTTCAGACAAACATGAATGTATTCACCCAAGAAAATTGTATCGATGATTTGAAGTTGCTTGTTATTCTATAAGACTATAAGACACTCACTGACCTCAAGTTTTCACATCACCACAAACTAAGCATGCATCTCTTTTGTGCAGAGCCGCTATAGGGCCATATAGGGACAGCCAGCAGGTCAGATGTGACCTCCGTGCCAGACAATGCCCAGCTGTGCTATAATGGCTTTGGCTGCACTCGTAGTGGAGTCTTGGGTGCATTTTATTTATATAATTGTGTAAATAAATATTGGAAGTTGGCCACAATACCTGCTCCTCTTTGGTATCAAATGAAGAAACGCAAAGCACTGTAACCTGTTTCACACCATCACTCTCTTTTACTTTAAAAGACAGCATGAAGTCAATTATGATGCTATAAAGCATTCTTATAACCTGAGCTCTACCATTGCTATATTTATAGTTTTAAAGTAAGTGTCAGGTATATAAAGTATTATATATATATAAAGTATGGCTCAGGAGGTAAAACAGGTACTAACTTGAAGATTAGTGGTTTGATCCCCGCTCCAGCCAGTTCATATAACTGTTGTGTGGACAAGGCACTTCATCATCTTGATTAAATGATCTCAGTGTGATTGTCAATGGTTGAATGTGAAGTACAATTATAATAAACTCACTTACAAAGCTAATTGGGCACCATAAAAGGGCCCCATATAAAGCAACTGTTGTGATGAATAGAAAAAAAAAACAATTATCTAAATAAATTGTCCAAATCCTGCATTCAAATATAGATTCAGTCCTCTTAGTTACTTTGCTTATCTTATAGTGGGAAGGTGTAAAATGTAATACATCATGTGCTAGAAAGTGGGTGCCAACCAGAGCTTGACATTATTTATTAGCTCAGAGTCCCCTGTGGCTACCATTCCTCAAAAGTCACTAGCCATTTAAAAAAAATCACTAGCCACAGTTTAGGTATTGAAGAGCTTTTACATTTGAATTGCATTTATTTTAGTGATGGGATCTTCTCAAATATGTAGAAATAAAAACATTGAAATATACTTTTGTTGTTTCTGTTTTTTCATGATTAGTTTAGAGACTTGACACCTCCAAATGAGTTCCGAAATTGGGGGATTTTTTTCTTAAGCAAAGTCGGGGCTAACTAATTGAAATTAATGCATAAAATCCAACTTAACAAAGTGGCTAGTGGATGTAAATGAGCAGGTCATTTGGCAGGTTGGCTCGTGTTAATGTCAAGCCCTGGTGCCAACAAAAGACTCAAGTTAATATTCAGTTTTCCACATATTTTGAATTGAATTAACACGTTTCCCCCCCATAACTATGAATTCAAATTGTACTTACGCTGCAGAAGTTGAGGGCATAGTCCATTAATTCAGTTCATAGTGCGCAAAACACTAGTTTATAGTCCAGACTTTACTAAACACTTGAATTGACTCCAGAGAGACCGGGTCTGGGTCAAACTGGAGGTGGACTGATTCCAAGCTGTACCAGACCAGAGCAATACTAGACAAACTAACTATAACTCACAGGCACGTATATGTAGGAGATGGTATATGGACAGCTTACATAAGCACTGGTCGACGTGAGTCATTGATAGAAAATTAAACCAGGCTCTGCTGTGGGTGCACATATAAGACACCTGTCAATGCATCTCTCTCCTGTGAGAAATTAATGGCATTTTTATCATAATAAGAGTTGCGATGTAATGTAATCTGTCTGTTGTGTGACCCCAGGCAATTTTTAAATAGAGACACCATCTGTTTGTTTAATCTGAGGAGTAAATGCTGTGGTTTGTACTCACAAAGAGGCTACAGTCCATGCCTTTTTATTGACTCATCTAAACTCACTTTGTTTCATTAATTATCTTTAATTGGCTCCATAATAAATCTTTGGGGAACATACACTCATGTGCATAGAAATAATGGGATCTCGCTCTCGCCTCTTATTGGGTCTAACAAGCAGCGCTCTATGTAATAATTCCAGTCATTAAGCTTTGACGGGTGCAGAAGTACTTCTTATATTTTACATTTGAATCTCTCCCTGTGTTTAAGTGCTTCAAAAAGATACAAATGGTAAATTGTATCTTATTATTTTATGATGATACAAGGTTTATTTAATTCTAAATCTTATTTTATTTTACAGCTACAGTTCTGTTAGCTGTTTCAGTCAGTAAAGGTCTTTCTGTTTACACAACTTTACATATTCACACAATATAACTTTACATTTACCATATTGGTCAGTTTCCTGTTCAAATATGTACTTTTCCTGTAATGAAATCATGTGCGCATCTCTGCATTGAAGTGTCCTTGAGCAATATGCAGCCAAGTGAAAAGCTGAATCTCCATATGGAAATCTGTAACATATCACACATAGCACGTTATCACATTAGAAAGCTGCTTGAACAGCTGATGAAAAGCTGTGACAGTCGGGCGGACTCTCTGGAGGAACCATCTGCTCGCTGCAAGGCTTTCAATCCGGTTCATCACTACATCACACCTTTGTGCCACTATTCCTCTATTTCTATCAGAGCGGACGGCTCCAATCGAGTGAAGCCGAGGAGCGCTCCGTCAGCAAAGTCAAGCTTTAGAGGCTCTCCACATCAGACTGCTTCTGCTCTGTGGCCGTTTCCACTGCTCTCTCCTTTGTTCAGATGTAAAGTGTTAAGTGACACTTCACTGACGAGGACTACATCTGATCCGCAAACTGAATATCATTAGGTTTTACACTGACTTTGATTCAATTTAAAGTCAAGTAATGGCTTAGTGCTCAAAGTTCATTTAGCCTGGTGAACCTTATCTGATGGTGGCACAGATTATATGCTGAGAATAAAGAAAAAAGCCTTATGTTGAAGTGTCTGCATTTTCACTGTGTTATCAGTACAAATACTTTAGTTCAGTATAGTGATGCTCATGATCTGGATATGGCACTTGACTTCACTGGGCTTTTGAGTATTGAGTAAAAAGCAGTGTATATATTCTAGTATTTATTTAGTAGATTTATATGCAAGTTATTTTATGTATATTTATGGGCGACTAAAGTTTTCAACGTACTAAGTAGCTGATTATAAAGTGAACTGTTATGTTTTATGACCCATGTCACAACCTTAACTGGATACACTGCAATTATTTTAAATGCACATAAACAACAATATTATCCTGTGGGGCGTAGTGTCTACAATTATATTGGCTCCAATGTTGTACTTCTTCACTTACATTCACTAGTTATTAGTTTATTTTATTCATTTAATCTCCCCCAAACTATTTTTGGATACAATATTCACAAAAAATGAGCAAACAAAGAAGACTTGATAATCGTCATTTATAGTTCATGGTCATTTTCCTCATACTCCAAGTACAGGTTTCTCTGGAAAGCAGAAGTGACAGAACAAACACAGAACAGTTGAAATGGAGACAGAGCTAGTCTTCACCGGGGTTTAGCATTTGACCCATTCACCTTACATTATACACACACACAATCAACTCATCAATCTCACGTTTATAAGCCGGGGGTTGAAGAGGAAGGCAGTGTTTCTAACCAGTATCCTTTTGACCACTTTGCCATACCTCTCTGTATTATCAGCATTTTGCAGTTTGTTTTGGCGGGAATAGGCGGAAATAGGCTACTTCTGCGTCTGGGATCATGTGTTTTTATCTCAGGTTTGTATAAAAAAAATATATATAAGGAACACATGTAAAAAAAAAAAAGAAAAAAAGAAGGAAGGAAGAAAATATACAAACTGAAAAACAGAAATCCAAATGCAGATGACGTCATTAATCTCCTATGTCTAGCAACATTTAAACACTTATGTTTTTATTTTTGTCCGTTTTCTCTTTTTCCATTTTATTCCAAAAATGGTTCTGAGGAGCAGTTAGATAGTTTGCATCATCTATACAACAGGCTATAAAACACCACTTTGTCACAGTCCAGAAAGCACATATAGGATGTTGTGTTATTGTATATAAACATATGTACTGGTATAATAATTTTGCGTGCATGGCTCCCACACGTTCGTTCAGCTCCTCTTTCCTCAATGACTTATTGAAGGGAACTCTCTTGTCAGAGTTCAAACTAAAGGCCTCCAGATTTCTTACTGGCACAATGGACATTTTGTTCCTTTAAAACATGGTCTTTTCAAGAAAACGGCAATCCGCTCTTATCTTGGTGCCACAGCAGCTCAGTCGCCAAGTGTCTAAGTCTTTACTGGTCGTTTCTCAGAGTACTTTGGCTGATCCCTCGGACTTACATTTTCAGATTTTTGTCCCGTTTTTGTCCATCCTGGTACATGTTTGTTGTAGTTAGAATATTTGTCATTTTCCTCCTATAAAAAAATGTCTGAACAACACAAACACAGGCAATGTAAATGAAAACACTGAGTTGCCAAATAGTTCAGTTTTTTTTTTTTTTTTTTTTTTTTTTTGGTAAAGTGCAACTGTCCACCCCTTTTTAAACCATAAACATGGGAGATAGATGGCATAGTTTTGGGGGCAGCCAAAACTAGCAACAGACGGGTTAATGTTGTTTGGTGTTCGATAGTTCAGTTCATTTCAGAGTTTTCCTACTTTCTGGACACGGTTTCTTTATTTAAACAAAGTCATTTTCCCGCATTGACTTTTCAGAGCACAGGGAATAAATGACTAAATAATGTTTTTTTTCATCTTTGTAATTATACTGTACACATACACTGTAGGCATGTCCTGATAGGTCTCTTTCAGTAAAGTCACTCCAGGATTGATCAAATTTGTCACATCACACATAGTACTCCTTGTCTTTATTTTTCTTGTTTTTGCCCGATGTCTTGGCAGTGTTTACTGGTTTCTCTTTGACGACCGTGCCATTGGATTGTGCCGAATTGCTGATGTAGTTTCGGCTCTCGTCCACATGGTACGACCCTTCATCTCTGTTGCGGTACTTGTACATTGCGTACAGGAGGATGAGGATGCAGAGTGCGGCGGCAGCTACAATGCCCACCACCATGCCCGTCGTGCTGCTGGACTCCCTGAAGACCTCCGCTGGTCCGGGGAAACCCTTGGGACTCGCTCCGGTCGGATTGGCTGTGGACATAGATATACATACGGTTAATACAATGCTGGTCAACTTCATATAAAAGCTTCAACATATTAACAAATTACTTTCTTCAAATCATGATGGTAAGTTCATTTTGATATTGGTTTTCTACTTTTTCTCTCAGTGGTGCGGCTTTGGCTTAGGTGGTGTAGCAGGTTGATTAATGGGGATGGCTTCAACAAGTACATATTACTGTCGTGCCCATGGGCAAGACTTCACCCACCTTACCTAAGTGTGTTAAGTATGTTTGGTGAAGATCAGCCAGCTCTACTTTGTAATTTGCAGCAAAGGGGAGCTTTTATTCTAGCTGCATGTGTGGATCAATATTACTGCTTATAGTATAAAAAATTGCACAGAAAGCCTGCTGTGAGGACACTGGAGCTGAAGTAGACTTGTTTGATAGGTCAGGCTTCTCTGTGCAGTGAGTTGGAAAAGCATTGCCAGGAGCAGAGCATCACTTTTACAGTGAACAGATCTTGTGGATTATTATAATTTTCACACTTTGGATTAGAACATACAAATATGACTCATGCCCACTTCCTGAATGACAAATAGCTAGTGTTAATGACTAGCATCCTAAATAAGTCCAAGCTTTTGAGGAAGTTCAATTTCAAAAACTATTTGAAGGGGTTTCTTCACTACTTTTGCACGGCCCTGTATTTTTAACATTGCCCACAGTACAAAACAGTGGATTTTTGCATTGTACATTCATGAGTTCACCTAAACTTAGAGCAGTGAGTAACCACTCTACAGCCCAGTGAAGGATGGACAAATCAAATCTGACATATTCACTGTACACTCAGCGCTGTGACTGCGTCAATGTTGTGTACTGTATAGCTCTCCAAAACAGTCTGCAGTTGAGTCAGCACATTTTGCCAAAGGCTTTCCCTTTCCTTGTGTTTTAAATAGACCCAATGAATGGAGTGTATTCTGAAAGCACGTCGGCCCACCCTCATATTATTCAGGCTCCTGGCACAGAAGGTTTTGTAGCAGTCATCAGTTCTGCTTAAGCTGTTTTTGTTGTATTAGTGAAACGCAAATACTCAATGCTAGAAATGTTGGATTGGAAAGTAAGTTTAAACCACTGGATACAGTGTAATGAGCCTTTTGGCTCATTCATATACTGTATTCCATACGCTATCCCAGAAAATTTGGTTAGGAGCTTAGGTTTACCTGTGAATAGATGTCTTTAGACGGTGCGAGTAAAACAAGAAACAACCCACAATAACTTGAGGAGGACACACAGACTCCACTCATAGGATCAAACCTCCTTGATTAGAGGCAACTTAAACTATGTGCACAGAATATTTCTAACACGTTCAAATCATGTCCACTTACTGGTTAACTAGCTATCAAGTGACCAGTCTAAGGTGTGAAAACCTGAATCTGTCATCCAAGCATAATGTATATGATGCAGCAGCTTTGCATTATTTTATTGAGTTACTTCTTGAAGATGGACAGAAAAAATGCTCCTATACTCTATGACTCCTGCTCTGTATATGCACATTTGGGACTCCCCTCCTTTGAGCCAATTTGTTACAGCTCACTTTCTGACTGACACTTTAATGAACACTCATTATATATTGACTGTGAGTGAGACTTGAGAGACCCGAAGCCCAGTCCAATGCTCTATATGTCATTAGCCATTAGCCACTTCATCAACATATTCTCATAAAGGTCAAGTCTGAACCTTTCAATAATGTGCCCTTAAGGTTTGTGGTGTGTGATGACCATTCATTTCATTGTCCTATTTGCTCATGTATTATACACGTAATACCAGCATCCATGGGCCCAAGGTGGGGTTGGTACCAGTTAGTCAAAGAATATAAAACAGAATAAGTCTCTTGATTAGTTGAATGCTTTGTTATTATTAACATGTGTGTTATATATACTTCAGGTGAACAATGGATTGCACAAAATGTTCTTCTGCTTTCATACTGATTACCGTATTTTCTAGACTATAAGTCACACTTTTATCATAGTTTGTCTGGCCCTGCGACTTATAGTTAGGTGCGATCTATAGTTAGGTGCAACATATAAATCAAAATATATATAATTTTTATTGTTTACTTTCACACCACCATTTTAAAATGCAGACTATCAGACTTTCTGTAAAGTGCTCACTCGTGTGACAACGGGGGTGTGTTTCAGGAAGCAATCGTTGTTTCGATTTCTTGTGGAGAAATGCTTCAACTTTAGAGGGTTGTTTTACAGTTTAAATTGACAGATACAGTTACAAAACTAGTGTAGATTATAAAGAGAGATGGTGGTAACAATATAAAGTTAATACAAAAAGGATCATGCACTGTTTAGGAATTGTTCATTTCTATCGGCTAAACAGGAGCCTGCTGCTGTAGCGGAGGATAAAGCCACATAAACACTGAGTCTGATGTATTTAACCCTCTGAGATCTGATTCACTTCTTCGTGTCTGTAGACATCTGTGAGGTGTGTCTGAAGACGTCTGCGCAGGTGTGTCTGTATACATCTGTGAGGTGTGTCTGTAGACATCTGTGAGGTGTGTCTCTAGATGTCTGCGGAGGTGTGTCTGTAGACATCTGTGAGGTGTCTGTAGACGTCTGCGCAGTTGTGTCTGTAAACGTCTGTGCAGGTGTGTCTGTAGACGTCTGTGCAGGTGTGTCTGTAGACGTTTGCACAGTTGTGTCTGTAGACGTCTGCACAGGTGTGTCTGTAGACGTCTGCGCAGGTGTGTGCGTAGACATTAGACATTAACATTAGAAAACTATCATCCTTCTTGATGGCCCTGATCTCAACCAGGCTTGAGACTGGTGCAAAGAGTACACAAAAATACAAATAAAAGTGCAATAATTATTACATCAGATCAGTTTTTTTTTTTCTTTCCAGGTCAAATGTCAACAAATGTCTCAGTTATGGTCAGCGCTCTTGTCAGATGTGGCACTGTGACCACTGACATGTTTTCCTGTGTAGCTGGACTGATCAACGGCCCCGGAACATCTCCCAATGCCAGCAGACATCCAAGGACAACCGGAGAGTAGCAGTGGGGATTGAGTGTGACTGAGCGTTGCAACAGATTAGCTCTGCCTGTGACAAGCCACTTATCCTTGCAGACAGGTGTGAAGAATGCTCTTGCCTTGTGGCCAAAAGTCAATGGTTGACACAGCTCTCTCCCCAACAGCCAACACTGAGTGAGCATTAGCGGTAAGTTATTTTCATATTTGCGATCTATCGTATGTTTGGGGTCAAGAAGTTGAGAGTGTATTGAAGCTGACAGAGTTTGGAGGCCTTGTGAGGGTCACATATGGAAACTGTGGATTGGTGCACGGTGGGCTGATAGGAAACTAGAAGCAATATTGTAGGTAAGTTTAAACCACCACAAATTATACAAATGGAGCTTAACCTAACAACTATGGGCCTTGGGCAGGTTAGTCTGGACACAGAAACATTTACAGGTCATTCCGTATGTATAATTTAGAGTCACCTTTTCTCCAAACACATGCAAGTCCTGATTTGTAGAATTTGAGTTTGTAAAATTTGTAGGAGTTACTTTTATAATTGTGATTTGTGCTTTGTTTGGGTTGGATAATGTTTATATAACATGGGGGTATGACAGAACAATAAAAAACACACATGTAAAACTCACAGGTATACTATAACCTAGTAGGAATATTGCATTTGCCAATATGGTGATAATAACAACTTTGATAACAATAACAATATTGTGCAGCCCTAATGGAGAGTTGTGGCACTTGAAGGTAGTTTGAGTTCAGTGGTAGACGACAGGCCTCAGAGTGACTCATGTTCTTCCTCTGTGAGCTGACACCTCCAGCTATGGTCTTTGTTATTCTCTCTTTGCCTGTGTCTGTTGATTAGCTCTCACCAGGCGACATTCACACAGCCACCATGTCAACGGAACACCCTCAATCAAACCAGAACTTTACTTTCACAGCCCCAAAATTTCCAAAAGTTCAATTGGTTAAAGTTAAGTTAGACTATACTGTATTTTATTCTCTACATTTAACCCATCTTTCATGTAGTTGCTCCTGGAGCGACCTTCGAAGTGCAGTGGGCAGCAAACGAAAAGTCAGAGCTGAGCACTTGCTGTAAGGATTAAAATCTGTCTTTAACAGTAAAATGGGAATTGTTCAATAGAATACATTCTTAAGCATCTGCACACATTCTACTTTACTACAGATTGATCCACAAAATGCATAATAGCATTCATTGTACTCATCAGTTTACAGTCTCCTGATGATCATTCACTGGCCACTGTATAAATAGACTGGTTCACTTGATTATAATATCATATGATAAAAATCCATTGTAATTAGACAAGATACTACTGACGTTTACAGCTTTTCTACAGTTTACAGAAAAATCTACAAACCATTTTTTACAGGACAAAAAGGCATTACTAAGACACTACTTGTAAGATATAGATAAACAGCTAGATAAGTCTACTTACACTTGATAGCCACTGTAAGCAAGCATATTTTATAGAATGCATGCACCCAACTGAATGTAAACTCTAAACCTGCTTTTGACTGTTTTGATTTAAGGAAAATAATGTGTTAGACATGCAGCCACAGGAGAGTCTCATAAGACCAGAGCCAAAACGCATCCAGCCTGTCTGTTCATTAGCACTCTATCACCTCTGAATGAAGGGACATAAACTGAGGGAGAAATCGCGCCTGAAACAAGTGTTTAAAATGATGGGCTGCTCTATACGCTTCACTCGAGTGCACCCAAGGGTAAAATTAGACACGGGGAAAATGACCTCAAAGTGGCGCCTAGCTTCACGGTGGCATAGCGGGGGTGCACTTGTAAAGAGATGGAGGTAAACTCATGGGGGGTTAACTTTTGAAGGATAGCAGTTGTGTAAAAGCGTTTGCCAGAATAATTATGTCCTCTCGATCTCATCCAGAGCAAGACTTAAATTACAATATCACAACCGAGGCTATCATAAAGTCCTACAGCTGTTCTAGTTCCAAGGGCAGTTAATGTTTCAGCCATTTAGTCACAAAGCATTTATTTTGGTTGAGTGGAATTATTATAGCAGATATATCAAAGCAAAACAAAGAGGCACATTGTATTGTAGGCTGTTGTATTGAATGTCTGATCTATAAATAAAGGGAACGGACTAGAATTACCTGCCCCATCGAGGAGGCCACTAAAGACCGCAATATCGCGAACAATGTGATTCGTTGTGCACACAGCGGAGCATTTTTCTCTTAATTCCACCTGGGCTTTCTCCAGTACGGACAGCCTCAGCTCCCCGAGATATTAGCTCTGCTGCAATGAAACTTGTCATTTAGATGGCTGTGAAATGCCTGGTGCCATTGCCCTTCTTTTGTGCCTGACGTCTTCCTGCGGTACGCCCGAGCACAGAGAAATGGGATCAGAGATTCGAGTCTGTCAGGCGGGATTTAAATAAATGGTCCTCTTCAAAGACTATTTTTCCTCATTTGCTTCTGGCGAGAGGGTTCATTTGTTTTGTAATTTGTAAGAGGGGCAAGCAGGTTGACGAGGCCATGGATGAAGGGAAGCAGGGTAGAGTGACGCATTGTGGGTAATATCAGGTGTGTGTGTGCGTGAGGATTGTTAAGAGGTAATGGAGCAACCTGGACTACTTAGAAGATATTAAATGGACAGACCGGGTTGCACTGCTCATTAGCTTCTGGTGGCAACGGGTCAAATAGTTGTGTGGTGAGTGCATGAGTGATGCATAGTGACAACTATGAGAAAAGGATGCATTTATTTGAGAGAAAAGGAGCAGGACTTGAGCCTGTGACATACAATGTACACTGTACACTTTTCTACCAGCTTATAATGTTGTTGTTTCATTAGAAATATATCTGGCTTTATTTTTCTACATATATAGGTGAGGAGACCGTATACTCTGCTACAGCGTTCCATTTTTGCATTGTAGTAGTAAAGTGGACATGGTCAACAACGCAAAAGAGGGTCTTAAAGGAACAGAAAGCAAAAACGACAATGACATTTTGAATACCTAAATAAAAGAATTATGTGGCCCTTTAAGGAGGTGTGTCTGTGCGCTTGATTCCTCAGTGACCCGGGTTTAGAGCTAGCATTCTCGGTGACACATTGCTGTTATTCAGCCATATTAGTGTTATCCCATCTTGGGGCTTCACATAGTATCCAGTATAATCACAAGCTGTCAGAGGCATCAGTGAGTTGGGGATCAGACTAGAGACAGGTCACTGTATCAATGACAGCTGAGCCCAAACACTTATTAAATCCCCCCTTCCTTCTTTAATTATCTGAGTGTCCGCGAGAAGAAGGGATGCAAGCTGTACTTGAGACGCGACTGACTGTCTGCCTGATGACAGCGTGCATGTGTGAGCCTCTAGTGGGTATGTTCACACTGACAGTAGATCATGATGAAGTGAGGGCTGAGCGAACACGAAATGAAGTCCTATAGTGAGACTTTTTAAAAGGTGTTTGATTTTGTTCACTGAGAGGAATGGTACTGTTTAAAGCTTTCCACTCATGGGGATCTTCTAAAAATTGAAAGATAAAAGAAGAGGCCTAAGCTTACTTGGCAAGAAGGCCACAAGTCAGAAGTTCATCTCGTGGAGAAGGGCCTTTATTCCTTTATAATCATATGATCAGACTTCTGTAGCCTGTCCGTCCTGGGAGTGGATCACTCTATCACGTGGTTCTCCCTAAGGTTTCTCTTTTTCCCATAAGTGTTTTTTATTTTTTGTTTTTCCTGACTGCGATGGAGGGTCTATGGACAGGGGATGTCCTGGGACAGTCCTTGTGTTTGTGTGCTTATTGATTATCTATGAAGTTCGTTTACTGTTTGCAATGACCTTGTTTATTGTTTACATACATCTCTTTCTGTAAAGCCCTCTGAGGCAACTTTGTTGTGATATAGGGCTATACAAATAAAATGTAATTGAATTAGTGCTGGTTGGCCCTGTGAGGATAGTTCAAAATCTATGGCCTAGTAGTTGCTGACCTGGGCATTCAATTCAATTGAATGAGTTTGAAATGGCAGTATAGGCATTCACAAATGTATTTAAAATATATAAAAATCCTCAAATAAATAAATAGATAGACAAATACATGTATTATTTGACTCCAATAACTGTACTCGCAAAATACAGACCCATTGAAATATAATAGGTGACCTATGGTTTGCTGTCATTTTATGTTTTTGCAAAGCAAAATCTTCATGCCCTACTTAGTCTCCGCACAGACACATTGTGTTAGCGTCACTGTCAGTGCACCAAGTGTTGTGTGGTGGAAAAATAAAAATAATTGAAAATATAAATATGGAGGGATCAGTAAAGAGAGCCAGTGACAGTGAGTGTGAAATCCTGTTTTCTCTAAGAGCGCATTTTATTTAAAATCGGATGTAGGAGAAAAACCTTGATGAAAACCCATTTACTGACTGTGCAGTGACGCCAACAATGCAGAGCTACATATACTTCATATACTCCACTATTCTCCTCATGAATTGTGTTTGACCTAAGATGTCAAGGTCAGAACTACATCAGAAAGATTTGATGGAAGGGGATTCGTATCACATTCAATGTTCCGTCTGTCTTGGGGATATTTCATTGCTAGTCTTGGATATTGGCTGTGTGCTGGCGCATGCTGCCTGCTGCCACTGTATTGAGAGAAGGAAGGCATAAGTACACTATAGTGACTCCAGCTGGGTATGATTGAATAACCTATTAAATGTGGGCAGTGACCTCTTAAGCCAGCACAGTGCTCTTAATGTTCCATTAATCTCACAGCTACTTTTAAAACAATAATTTACTCTAATTCACCCCCACCCCACCCCGACTGGCTTGCCATTGGCTTACACAGCACATCATTTAGCCCGGTGATTTATTGGTTTACTTTTTCTTTTGTTTCCCCACCCATGAATTAAATCTATTAAAACAAATGTCAAACACATTAGTAGTCGCTAATGTCACAGTGCTTGAGGACAGAGAAGACGAGAGAGGAGAGAGGACGGAAACTAGAGATGATTAACCTTAACCTGCCTATGGGCGATGCACAGTCAAGGGCTTCAGTGGAGCCGGGAATAAAGCCGCGGATAGAGAGATTATTTGTGAAATGTTAAGATGCCACAGCTCTCTCAGGGGCCGCTGCTGCTGGTGCGGACCTGCATTTGAGAAGCGGCTCGTTGCTCCCCATACAAATCAGATTTCATATGACTGTGTGTTACATATTTAATGATTGAAAAAAAAGTCAGCGTGTAAACATATAAAAGACAAACATCCTGTCAGCGCTTCCTGGGCTATGTTAGATGATATTATGTGAACTCTCGGCTAAGAAAAAACGTGGAAATATCCCATTGGAATGGAGTCAAAAATACATTCACTGGCCACTTGATCTGGTAAACCTAATGAAGTGGCATCTCTATCTATGTCTGACCTATGGCATTATGAACAACGCATTTTGGCCACTGGACTATTCACCACCACTGTATCTTTTTCAAACCAAACAAACACTTGACACTTACAATCACTCCTCATAGCCACTTAAATTGTTTTTCTGATTTGAACCACATACGGTTTTATTCAACATATGTGCATGGCTAAATCCATTGGCTTGGTAAACAAACTGGGATGTAATGAAGACTGTTGTGAGCAAATACATGCAGGAATAACTGTGGTATAGATGTGAATGTTTCTTTAAAGGAAACTGAAAGCCACTCTAAATTTAACCCCACATATGAAGGCGGAGGAGTGGCACAGCGGCTCCATACAAATGACAGACTTCAAAGGCGGTGGCGGGATGTAACCTTGATCTGGGTCAGTGTGCAGCAGCTGCCCTTCATCAGTCGCCCGCGTGAGCCCGGTGAAATGAGGCAGGTACCTAAGACGCATCGGCCCCCATCCGACCCCATGCAGCTCTGCACCAACCTGTTCCATTAACATTAGCCATGAAAGCCCACAGGTTGCTTGATAATCAACACCAGCTATGTTTTAGACTGTTCGCTGGTCTATTTTCACACACATCAAACACTGTATATTTCTTCTGCTGATTGCATGTATGTATGTATGATTTTGTGGATTTTTCCCCATATTGAAATCAGCACCTTTACCTATCAAATTGGCAATAGTGAAATGTATATAAATAACACAAAATTGCACACATTTATTATTTTCTGCTCTAGAGTTCAAATTGGTTGCCATCCTGTTACATTGCATCAAGCCAATGGATTCATGCATTTACATATAGAGTTCAGCATTAGAATGTCAGTGGTTAGAGACTGGTTTGATATAATAATACAACATTAGCTAACGTTACCATTACATCAAGGTCTGCAGAAGACAGTCTCTGAATGGAAAAGAAGAAAAAACAATAGCAGTTGTGCCAGATTATTAGATAAACAGTCTACCTGCCTGATATATCAACCAAAATAGCATCAGTGCGGCCCATCAAATTCTTTAAGTGTGCTACAATTATACAGGATATTTGCATACCGTTTAACACCCATCACATTTATTATAAAAGGTGAGGTAACATCACACACACACTTCTCTTTAAGCTTCAACACTTCAGTGACTTCACCATTTTCAAGACAGGTGTGTTAATGCACCGGTATAATTGTCATTGCAGTCATATTCAACCGATAGAGCTCTGCTATTGAGCAAATGCACACAGTCAGCCATTACTGATTAGATGTGTTACAGTATCATGCGCCTGTGTGCGTCCCAACAGTAGCATCCTAAACCAAAGGGAGGATTCAATTTGCTGCAGTGTGATCTAATCTGAGTCCTGTGGGTGATAAACTGGACTGGTTCTGCTGTTCTCCTATGGTTTCTGGAGGTAAGAGAAATAAATAGGATAATAATAAGTGAGTTTAGCAGATGGATGTCACTCAATGTCTGATATGGACTGGACTGGGATGTAAAAGATGATCCTTGGATGACCTTGGACTTCTGTAATAGTCTAAGCGTACCTACTGGGATTACAGAGACAATGACTTTTTGCCACTGTACACATGCACTATGGAGGTTTAAACAAATATGTATGTAGAAAAGTTGAAGTGGCCAGACTTTCTGTAGAGTCTGTACGTCCTCCCCATGTTACTGTAGGTTATTCTTGCATTCGATTCACTCCCACCGGACAAGACATGCATGTGTTCATGACTTTTCAATGGTGAAAGAGAGTGAATGGTTTTCTGTCAGTGTGTGTCTTTGTGTTGGCCCTGCAACTAAGTGTCCAATGTCTAGTGTGCGTCCCTCTTAAGGCCCATATTTACTGTTATATGCTTCAGGACCTGGCATGCCCAATGGGAAATAAGTAGAAGATAATCCAAAGTAGATTTTTTTATGCTACTCAGGCAAACATAAATGAGTAAATATAACTCATTACTACACATTTATGAACATACAAATAAACATACAAGCACTATGGAGTTCAAACAAACCTGTGTGGCCCATAACATAATGCCCATAACCTGATACATTCCTGGATACAACAGTGGATCCATTTATTTGATGTGGAGCGATGGCGTCTGAGATACAGCTGTGAGTGAGGTGCTTGGCTGAGTGTGTGAATTGTTCTGAATGTAGATATTAATCAGGATATGGTGTTAGACAACTACCACCCTGGAGCCCACAGTTCTGGTGTCAAATCCCCGTCAGTGAGAAACAGAAGGACAGGGATACTCTGCTCTGGGAAATGTGCATCCCTCAGCATCACACAGTTCACCACTCATGTTTTGGCAGATGCCCTTGTCAAGAAAATATCATAATGCAAGCTGCTATAGTATAAAAGCTATCTCCTGAGTATTTGACAGTGGTAGCAGATGTTCAATGGAAATATTTTCACTGAGATGCAGCCTCAGGGATTTGAGCTAGGACAAAATCAGAACCAAACACGGACTAAACCAGAACTACCAGCAATATCAGGTCTAAATGAGAACTAAACCATGTCACAACAAGTCATCACCTGTGTACAGAATGTAGTAGATCTGTACCTATAATTCAGCCCAAGGGAAAGCATGCCTAAGATGCATTGCAAGACCTGTGACAGAAGCGAATCTTGCAAGTAAGAGTCTAGAGAGCAGTAGTCTCTAACTCTTCACACGGAGTACCATCTTTAATCCTAGTCTCTAATTATGAGTAAAATGAATCTAATCCAGGACTAAATCTGAACAAAATAAAAAACAAGACTCAGCCAGACCTAATCAGGACTAAACATAAACAAGCCTTATCTGCAAACTAGGCCTGTGCTGTCGTCCTCGACAGCAAGGTGTATATCGGCGAAACGGCCCCAAATGTCTGCCCCATACGTCTCCCCCATGTCTGCTACAACTGTCACCAACGGGCACCTTAATCAGACATTGTGTGAATTCTATGGGTTTTAATATTGTTAACGAGCAATTAAGAGGCCCCGCCCCCAAACCATGACAAACATGGGAAGGGTCTATTTGACTTTTTGGATTTGTCTGGATGTTTGTGATGTTTGTGATGTTTGTGATGTTTTGTAAAATTCCCTAAAACTACATTGTTCTTTCAGTCTATAGGGGGCGCTATAGAGGTAACTGCCATCATATTAGTCAGATGTGTTCAGGGCTGGGGGGTCATTACGTATTTCAGGTTTGAGCCTAATCGGGCAAAGTATGTGCACGTTAGAGGCTGTCAAATATACCTGACCTCCAAAATTCAATCCAAAATGGCCGACTTCCTGTTTGTTGTAGGGTGGGGTCATAATATTATTTTATGTTGAGTACACTGTGTGCAAAACATTAATTTGTGAATTGAAACTGATCCGGCAATTCGTTTTTGAGT
>JAVQKC010058929.1:0-45994 GCA_036025475.1 Philypnodon macrostomus
TAATCTCAGCTCACCCACCTTTCTAACCAGAACTGAAGAAGTCTGCTGGATTGGCAGATGAAAGCTTTTCAACAATCAAAACCTTGTCCAGATGCCCTTTTTCAACTTTCAGAAATACATTAAATGAATTACTAATTAAAATTACTAGAAGTCAGGAGTATTACTTTGGACGCTCACATTTCCATATAGCTATTTATATGAGTCTACATGTAAAATTTGGCCAAACAAAGTCCTGCTGAGCTAAGAATAGACATGATCATAAGCTTATTGCACAACACTGTAGCCATAAAAGACAGTGACGATACACAATATTCCACATTTGCCTCTAGCTATTTACGTCAATCTATATTTAGAGCTATAGCTTGCTGAGCTAAGAATAGACGTTACATGCTAAGATTAGAAACGACTGTGCTAAAAATAGCGTCTTATCATAAAACCGTGGGATTGTCCAGGAATGTGCATTGTAAACATGCAGCAAGTTACTTCCTGGTGGTGACGCAAAAGATAAAAAATAGGATGTTGTTGTGTGTAAAGCGTGCTGGGGGTGATGTGTGTGACTGGAGTTAGAATATAAAATAGACATTAACAGCTAGCATAAAATAGACATTAGCAGCTAGCATAAAATAGACATTAGCAGCTAGCATAAAATAGACATTAGCAGCTAGGATAAAATAGACATTAACAGCTAGCATAAAATAGACATTAGCAGCTAGCATAAAATAGACATTAACAGCTAGCATAAAATAGACATTAGCAGCTAGCATAAAATAGACATTAGAAGCTAGCATAAAAAAATAGACATTAGCAGCTAGCATAAAATAGACATTAGCTGCTAGCATAAAATAGACATTAGAAGCTAGCATAAAATAGACATTAGCAGCAAGTATAAAATAGACATAATCTTACTGCCGCAGCAGTGGCGCAGTGGGTGGATGCTCGCCCTTCAACCGGAGGGTCGGTGGTTCGAGTCCCCGACCGAGCACACGCTGTCAGGCCCTCCCGTGGACCCACCACCCGCGGGAGGTACCCTTAAAAAGGGCTGGTGCAATATGGATCGGGCGGTGGTCGAAGGTGGGAGTTCCCTGCTTAGACTGCTGCCTCCGCGACCTGGTTTCGGACAAGCGGAAGAAAAAATGGATGGATGCTCTTACTATCAAACTTCAAATCAATAAAACCATATGTTATAGTTTAGTTTCTGAGACTCTCCCAAATCATTTGAGTTGAGTTCTTTTCATTAATAACTAGGCCTGTGCTGACGTCCCCGACAACAAGGTGTAGATTGGTAAAACGGCCCCATACGTCTGCTACAACAGTCACCAATGGGCACCTTAATCAGACATTGTGTGATTTCTAAGGGTTTGAGACTGATTTGGCAATTCGTTTTTGTCTGAGTTCTGTCTTGTTGAAGTGGTCAGTGATGTCACAACTCGGGCAGTTCTTGTTGCTTCTAAAATTCAGATTAATTCGACTTGATCAGACTTGGTGAGGTGTTCATGTGCTCCTCCATGTCTGAAACTCGTATATACGGTAAACCCCACACCACTTGAAAGCAGCACTAGGCATTTGGCCCACAGAGCAATTTTTTGTGGCCCTCAGGCTTGCCTTTCAATTGTCTTTTTACTACATAATCCAACTAAAATAATGCATTAAATGTGTAACAAGATATCTTTCCACTGTTCTGTGTGGTTATAATGGGGCACTAAGTGAAGTTACCACAGTGAATATGTGGCTCTTAGTAAAACAACATTGGTTTGGACACTTCATCAACACTTTATCAATCAAATCTACAATGAAATATTCAATTCAAATCTTTAATGTTAAAACAATTAAAGCTTTGTTAAAAATAATGTTCCTAGTATCTTGTTGCAAAATATGTTTCTGTGAAAAATTGTACTGTAGTTCCTTGTGTTACCAAAAATGCAACAAGGATACCAACGAAATACACACTTTAACTAAACAGAATGATTTAATTCATGGGACTTACCAATAGTGCAGCCCAGGTGTCTGAAGTAGTTTGACTCTTCCACTTTTGACTTCCAGATAACCTGAAAGTGTCTAGTATGAGTACTATCTGAAGTGTTTGCATCAGATCTGCAAAAGCTAAAGTAAAGGGGTAATAAATGGCAAGACCAGAGTCAAAATGTGGGACATGGATTTGAGATAAAAATGCTGTGCGATCCAACGCAAAGTGGGACATCTCGTTATCCTAGCAGTAAACATTTGCTCATACCAAATAGACCAGCTAAGTTTGTTGAGCTAATGCAGGCTAGATACATGATCTGTACGTCCTCCCCGTGTTACTATGGGTTCTCTTCTCATCCTCCCAACGTTTACACATACACTGGAGAATGGAAATGTCCCACAGTGAATCAATGTGGGAGTGAATGGTTGTCGGTCAGTGTGCGTCAGCCGTGAGAAATATATGCCATTGTTCAGGGTGTACCCCAACTAAGGCCCATAGTAGCAGGGGTAGTTTTAGTACGTAGCATTGTACCAGCTCAGTGAGTATTTAAACTTCAGAAATACCTCAGAAATAATATCATTGCTCAAATGTTTGCAGAGTAGGTAAATAAGTAACTTTAATCTCAAGCTGTGGAAATTTCTGATGTCCTTGAGAAAAAATCTACACATTCATCCCAGCAACTATGGGCTTTAGGCAGGGTGCATTTTGGTCAATAGCCAGTGAATCTCAGGGCCAACAATGACATCCATTCACTCTCACACTATAGGACATTTAGATGTTTTTTCTGGTAGAAGGAAAAGGAGAGAACCCACAGTAACACAGGGAGGACATGCAAACTCCTTTCAGATAAATACACTTAAACCTCAAAGTTTTACTGACCTATTTACCCCCAAAAACAATGTTGCATCATTAGGTCTAATTTACCCGGCAATCAGTTCTGGCTTTATTCACACATAACCCTGTTCTGGCAAAATGCTGGAAAATTATTAGTCTGTAAGTGTGAATGGGGAAATGGGGAAAGTTAATGGTATTTTGCATGTAGCCCAAAAATGGAACTTCAACAACAGATCATTTTGCATCATATTGACTCCATTGTTCATTTTCGGTAAGCAGTGAAAGTCTGAAAATGCTTTGTTTGATTGAATAGCCCAAGTGTTTGATATCTTCTATCTAGACAGTTTGACCCGATCAGTTACAGGATCTGTTCATCTTATCCCCTGTGGTTCCTCTCCATGGCTGAATTTTCCCACCGTCAAGACATGCTCACCTCAGAAGACCAAACCAGGAAGACTTTATTATGTCAAGCTGAATACCACATGAGGCCCAATTTATTAGGTACAGCAGAAGACCACACCAGGGCCACTTTATTAGGTACAGCAGAAGACCACGCCAGAACCACTTTATTAGGTACAGCAGCAGACCACACCAGGACCACTTTATTAGGTACAGCAGCAGACCACACCAGGACCACTTTATTAGGTACAATGTCTGGGCCAAAGAGATTGTGTGATTGATGTAAATATATTTGCCTTACCTTATATATTCCTGGCTCTCGTCCAAAAAAAGCAAACTCCTCTGCACAGTTCACAGTCGGGAAATTCCCCTGGACTGCTATAAATCTGCAGCTCACGACAGGCTAGACTCACTCTGTCGCTTAACGCCTGCAAGTTCACTACTACCATTCACAAGAACATACTCACTCCAAAAGGATGGCTAAGGTTTTACTTCTCACCATTTGCTCGCTGGTGCTCCTGTCCCAGCTGATCACACCGGCACAATCATGTAAGTAGAGAATGATCTGAAATATATAACACTTTTTGATTGCTTAGTCCAGATTTCTGCTAATTTTACTTAAGATTGAGTATTTGCAGATTGAGAACTATTGCCTTCCATGTTAGTTTGCATGTGATTTTTTTAAATGTCTGTATATGTTTCTTTGTAGGGAGCTGTTGTCTGAAGTACACCAGGAGACCACTGCCCTGTAAACAACTGCTGGCTTACACCTTCCAAACCATGAACCATATCTGTGACATTAAAGCTGTCATGTGAGTAATGACTTATCTATAATCTAAAAGTACACTATCTCTAGACACTATAACAAAAGTGACTGTGGTTAACTTTCATTCAAGTCTAAAGTACATGTGTGTGCACTTTAAGACATAGCTTGAATTCCTTTCGCAAAATGATTCTGAACTGTATCTTGTAGAAATGTGACCACAATTTGACAAAGCACTTCATCACAATAGACCAGCCTTTAAATGTCATACCCTAACTCTCTCTAATGCCCCAGGCTGTTTGTGTTATCCAGCAACCATTCTATTAAATTACAGTCAATTCCCAATAGTGGAAGCATGAATCTCTGCAGTCTGAAGTCAGTTGGAAAAAAAATCTTACACAGCAAAAATAGGAATATCTAGATTAGTTTAACTTGCTTAAATTCAGAATTTGAATCTTCATTTGAGTCGTTTTGACTAGTTTAGGACTAATTTTTATCAAATGTTTTAGCCCTTGTGTTGCCAAATTGACCCGAAGACGCTCAACGTGGTAGGGCACAGATGCATGTTTGCTCAAATTTTTTGTTTTACTTGTAATATAAAATAAGCTAAAGCCAGAAAATTTCATGGCAAAAACATGTAAAAATGGTAAAAACCCAAAGGCAACACAAGGGTGTTTAAATGCTAAAGCTTAGTGCTAGAGATGAATATTTACAATACATAATTCCCCAGGGTGACAATATTCATTTCAGTTTTAGGATAAATCTGAACTCGATTACGTTTATTAATCATTATTTATTTTTCTGTATATAGAGAAAATAGTCTTTATGCTGAATTGTAGCTTGTTGCTGACTTTGCAGGAGGTCCCGTTTTTCTGAATATTGGAAGTTAATAGTTAATGCCTGTTTCACTGTTGGTTGATTTCTTAATTAGCTCACACATGCAGACCAAAGACCACGTAGTAATCAATTTTTCATTCTTTTTTCCCAGTTTCCGTAAGACCAACGGACGGTTCGTGTGCGCTGACCCCGAGGCCGACGACACACAAAGGGGCATCAAGTGCATCGAGTGAGTACAAAGCTTACCACTAGAGGGAGCTGTAACTATGGTTATATGCAGCAGTGAGTTCTCAGAGTCTAGATAGGTAGAATTTAAATAAGGACTAATCTAGATCTAAACCACAATGAAATAAAGGTATTTTCAAAACTAAGTCTTAATCAAATCTAAACTTGGACTAAACAAGCTCTAAACCAGAACTGAACCAGCTATTAACCAAGACTAAACCAACTGTAAACCAGGTCTAAACCAGGATACAACTAGGTCTAAACCAGTATAAAACTATTATTATTAACTCCTATCAAGAGTAAAATGGGTCTAAACCAGGTCAAATTTAAATAAGGACTAATTGAGGTCTAAACCTGGACTAAACTATGTATAATGTAAACTAAGTCTATATCCAACCTGGACTAAACCAGATCAAAACCAAGTCTAAACAAGGTCTAAAGCAAGTTTAAACAATAAAACAGGAATAATCAAAGGCTAAACAAAGTAGGACTAAACCAGGACAAAAGCAAACAATTCTAGATGTGTTTACTTAACTTAATCAAGACTAGACCTGTTTTGTCTAAACCAACACTAAAACAAACTGGGGCTAAACTACTGATATTCTACATTTTTACTTTATAGTGGTCGGAGAATGATTTAGTCACTTTTGGGCAAATGTAGTGTTTCTAAAACTCTGTGTATGGCCCTAGTTGTGATATTTTCCCTGGTATATCAAACATGCACACTTTACCAGCCTGTTCATATTAATAATCTTTTTTTGTTTTTTTTATTTCCAGTCATAGACGCCAGAAGAAAAGGACGTCATAAAAGCATAAGACTTTGACCCGAAAGCTGCAGTTTCACCCAAAATATGCTCTGTTTTGCTTAATTCTATTATTTAACTTGTTTGTGCAACTTTTGAATTTCTATTTGTGTATCTTGTTCTTTATTGTTCTATTCTGAACAGGGATAAATAGTATTTGTAATACACTACAGTGATGATGCAGTGACATCAGTTTGTATGAATCTATATTCACCAAAGTGAATTTATTAAAGTTCTGCCCTTTTTTACCAATCATTTTGAGTTTGGGAAATTATTTCTGGACAATTACACATTATGGACACATTATACATTTCAAGTGCATGGAACAAGCTCCTAAAGCTCTCGCTAAATAGCTTAAAAAAAACTAGGCCTGTGCTGTCGTCCCCGACAGCAAGGTGTATATCGGCGAAAACGGCCCTATACAGCTGCCCCATACGTCTGCCCCATACATCTGCCCCGTACGTCTGTTACAACTGTTACCAACGCGCACCTTAATCACTTTTTTGATTTGTCTGGATGTTTGTGAAGAATGTTTTTGCCAAATTTAGAAAATTCCCTAAAGCTGCATTCTTCTTTCAATCTATAGGTGGCGCTATAGAGGTAACTGCCATCATATCAGTCAGATGTGTTCAGGGCCGGGGGGTACTTATATCGGCGAAACAACGATATTATGGAATTACGTCAGTGTTTGTCCGCATCTGCGTCCGCGTCCGCAGATCCTAGCTGTGAACGCGATAACTCAAAAACGAATTGCTAGTTTCAACATTTGCACACAGGTACACACCATAAGGACGCCGAACTGTATCGATTTGGGTACTTCTTCGATGAATATTAATTAAGTAATTAATTAATAACGGGCCAAAACTGTGAACACAATAACTCAAAAAGTCTGTTGCCACCACTGTTGACCTTTTACTTTTACTTGGGTAATAGTATATACTTGAGTAATAGTATATACTTGTGTATTAGTATATATTATTTTGCACCACTCTTATTTGAGTAAAATGTTTGGATTTTGTTGACAAGTGTAATCTAACAGACATTTCGACAAAATAAATAATACTTTGCATAATGACCACCAATATTCACTGAGCAGGCCCAATTAGATACAGACAAGTCTATCATTCAGTACTCCACATTTATATAACATTATTCAGAGGTGGGTAGTAATCAATTTACTTACATTTACTCAGTTACAGTAACTTTTTGAATAAATTGTACTTCTAAGTGTAGCTTTACTGAACAATACCTTTACTTGAGAAAGAGAGAGAGAAGAGTGCTTTTACCCACCTCTGTGTGTCAGAATAGTGTAAGTTAAAAAATGTGATGATGTGGAAATTTTGTTCTTTGTGCCCTAAAATATAATTTACTTTTTTAGTTTATCTTTTGAAAATTTAAAAATCTGTTTATTATTTGTTTTTGCCAAATTGCAACAAAATTAATCAAATATTCTGAAATTACACTCAAACTGTTTTACTTACTTACTTGAGTAATTATGTGATGTGAGTACTTTCTACTTGAGTCAAAGGCATAGTATAATGGCTGATCTGATAAACAGTGTTACATGACGGAGCAGGTGATCCCACAGCAGTCTTTGAGCAGAGTCAGTCCAGTGTGATTGAGGAAAGGGACAGGTTTGTGATGGGACTGTGGTGCCACCTTCTGATTCTCCACCGCACCTGAGGGACAAACAGACACTTTTAAAAGTCTTATGTTAAATTATAATTTTTATATAATGACAATATGAGTTCTGAACTACAACCCATACTTCTACTTTATGCTGACTTAGTGGTGAGTGATCGCATAGGAAAAAAATCTTCAGTGTGTGGTAACAACTTCAAACTTCAAATTCTGCCTTAAAGTATTAAGTTGTTGTAAGAAGCTAAATGTATGCTTTTTTGTGCACGTCACAGTCTATTTTGGATACATTTAGGTTACCGTTTCATGTTTTGCAACATCAAAAATACAATATATATTAAATAGAAGCTGTTTTGTGGACTTGAATGAGAAACGGTCTGGGAGAAACCAGTTCCTGTTTTCTGACAGGACCAAACCATTTGTACTGGTTTTTTGGGGTTTCCAAAAAACCTCCAACCACTTTTTTACTACTGGGATTCAAACAAAGCCTTGACATCTTCTCTAACCAGATATGTTTTTGAATGGGGGTGGCAACAAGTTTTATCTCGGAGTATTTGTTGACAGTGCAGGACACCCACTTTGTGGTTTAGCACCTAATTATGACATCACTTATAAGGTCTGTCTGTTTTCAGGACTATAGCTCAACATAATGAATAACTCAAACATGCCTGAATGAAACAAAACACAACTTTGGGTATGTGTTTGAGGTAGAAACGTAAATGCTCAGAAACATCAATTTAGCAGAATATAGGATCTTTAAACTTAGTGTGAGTTATGATTAAAAACTCATATAAAATAATAATATAGAATGAAGTTAGAATAACTTTGTGACTTCTCACAGTTGGACATATCACAATAATTAAAATTTACTCTTCATGGCTGATGTCCTGCTAAGTCTGGACTCTAAGATGGCCGCCATCTCCCTGTCTTCTTCTCTTTCTCTGTTGGAAGAAAATATAATGCATTTGTGATCATACAGAATAAAAATGTATATCTTATTAAATCACTTGGTTCATTGCAAATATACATAAACACAATATTGAAGATGACACTGTATATCCTTGCAGTCATTCCTGTGCATTTGTTATTATAAAAAACTTTAATAAAATTTCCCAAAATAATGCTAATTTTAATGATAACTTAAAAGATGCATGTAAAGAGAATGTACACTATATGATTACTTTCCACCTTTGTGTTTGATGAATAGTGTCTCCCAATGCCTAATTAAATTCTGCATTAAAATAAACTAAAATAAAATACAATACATAAAAAAGCTACTTCCGGTAGTTATCAGTGTGAGATATAGTAGTTGTTATTTTGTTCAACACATAAGAGTGTAATACAGCTCTCTGAAGTCCAACCCACCTGAGCCTCTCAAACTCTACGTCCTCCACCAGGAAGTCTCTGGTCTCCACCAGTTTGTTGATCTGCTGCAGTAGGTGGTCTTCTCTCTCTCTGTCTTCATTTGACTTGTCCTTCTCTGACAGACAACAAGATAACAGATCTTACCAACAATAAAATGAGAAAAGTCAGTGAGAATCGAAAACATTAGGACTTACACCAAACACTGAATGCATAGACATAGGGATGCACCGATACAGATCAGGACCAATATCCGATAACAAGGCATTTTAAGAATCATCATCTGGTCTTAAGTCAACTATATTATTCATTCATCTTCTACTGCTTTCCCATATTTGTGGTCCAGAGGTCTGGAGCCTATCTCAGTAACTATGGGCCTATGACAATGGCCAGATTAGTTAGGCATACACCGACAGATAACCATTGATTTACACATTGATTCACTTTTTCATGATATTGTGATTATTTCCGATGATAAAGTTATATATTTTGTCAAACAAAGTTAGAAAATAAATGTCAATGCTTTCAGTTTTTGCATTGATATTGGGTATCAGGTATCGGGTATTAGGTATCGGGTATCAGGTATCAGGTATCGGGTATCAGGTATCAGGTATCAGGTATCAGGTATCGGGTATCAGGTAACAGGTATTGGGTATTGGGTATCGGGTATCAGACAATCTACAAAAAACAGGTATTGGGATTGTACCGGGTATGAAAAAGTCGGATTGGTGCATCTCTACCTAGACCTATTAAGATATTTAGGTCTGTGGGTGATATTAACATCCAAGTTTCTGTATCTAAAACTGTACTGTAGGTCATCTGATCTCCGGAGTTACCACAGCAACCCTGCCTTCATCAAAAAACTTAATGAAAAGAGCAATGTGAGGGCGTGCATTCACCAGACAGAAATGTAGAGAAACTGTCAGGGTTAGGTGTCAGCTTGGGGGTTTTGGGGTGTGTCATTCTGTTTATGTTATGGTTGTATGTGGTCTGACCTCTTGTGTCATTTCAGTTGTTCCCGCCGCCCTGATTACTTTGTCAGGGCTGATAGGTGGCACCTGTCCCTGTCATTACCGGGTGTACTTAATCTGGGTCTGCCCCTGCCTCCGTGCGAGTACGTCCAGTATGGTTGCGTTGCTACAGACGGAGCGGCTAATATTGTGAAACGTACTCAGAGGGATTTATGTTGTGAGACTAATTTGTGGAGAGCACAATAAAGGGTGAATTATATTCCTACGAGTCTGAGCGATTTAGTCCAACCTGCACACACCTCCGTGACAGTATCAATGCAGAGCCATAGAGATACGACAGTGGGCCAGTTTTTAAACAACTCTTCCTTTGTTCCAGAAGTAGCTGTTCAAGCTAAAAGTGCCATTCAAATGCATTGAGAATTGTGCTAAGGTCGAACTGTTTTGAAGCTTATGAAGCTCCGGTAGCGCAACTCTGATTCAAAGTGTTAAGAGCCAACTCCAGACCGCTGCTCATTATTGTCACACTTCTGTCGGTCACACTTCTGACGAGGCAATGTGTGCTTTATGTGAGAGACAGGTTGAGGGTAAAGGTGCATTCATTCAATCTTAGGCATTTTTTGTGTTTTTTTCCCCTCACAAAATCACATAGTGCAGCTTTAACTTGTCTGTGTGTGACTGTGTTTCTGACTGTGGTTGGAGGCTGTGTTTTACTCTTCTGAGTTATATTTTCACAAAGTAGTCCCTTTAACCTGACTAAACCTGTAGACTGAGGTAACGTCACATGTTGGACCATAACTGACACAATATGTTCCGAACCACAAGTGTTGTTTTATTCACGTTTTGATAATGCCCACATGGATTATTCATGCTTTCATAAGCCATGCACAGCGCTTCGGGGTGAGCACATGGCCATCTAACATTTACATATCGAAAGACTGAACATTTTATTATGCAAGACTGCTGTTCATCAGGCACAGGCCTTGGTTTACTAATATAAGGGAAAATGTGCCCTCTGCTAGTGAAATTACTCAAAATGATGTGAAATCTTTAATGTTCTTGACAGTTGTCTTCACGAAGATTTTAAATGTTGTCTTAACAATTTCAACACGCCTGTGGTTGCTTACATTTTCATTACACATATTGAGCAATCGTGCATGTATATTTTGTGTCTAAAAAATTACACTTGTTGGCCAGTTTATTAGGTAGACCGTCCTATACCTAGTTTGATGCTTGAGCATACAGAGATGGTTGACCTTGGTTGTAACCAGGCTTGTTTGTGTTGATCTTTCTATCATGCTAAGCTCTTGAGTATATTTATCTCTTACCTTTTGCATCAGCATGGCATCTTCCCCCACAGAACTACCGCTTACTGGATACCTTTTACTGGCCTTGTTACAGATTCAAGCATCAAAGTAGGGCTGCACAATATATCGCAATAATGTCTTAAATCTGACACTGTTTAAAGCATTTTTTCATTGGGGCTGGGCATTAATAGATTTCTTTATATTTGTTTCCTCATGAGAGAGTCTAGTAGTTTTAAAAATACAGGAACTCTCTCTGCAAAATAGAATGTCCATCAAAATATTGCAATCATTTCGATATCGCAATATTCAACATTATCAATTATCGCATGTTATTCCCATATCGTGCAGCCCTAAATCAAAGCATTTATTGTCATATGTACATTAAGGAATCACTTGTACAATGAAATTCTGACTTTACCACCCACACTGGATGCCAAAAATATAAAATCATGACAAGATAGAATCATGACATCAACAGTAATAATGACGGTGAAAATATCGCCATATCACACACTCTTCACCCTTTCTGCCTATTCTGAAGTCGAGTTCAGCCTGAATGACTAAGTGCATTGATTTGCTGCCATCAGACTGTTGTACCTAATAATGTGGCCAGCGAATGTACCATATATTGACAACAATCTGTAAGTATTTGCACATCTTTACATTTGTGTGTGGGCATGTATTAAACCATCACCTTCAGGTAAAAGGGATGCCTTGAGAAGTGACAGATGGTCGTCCTAAACCTGGCACAGCCTCTCCAGCACCCACCCCCTCCCTCTGTGAACACACCACCCACATGACTGCCAGCTCTTCCCTCATGTTTACTCGGCTCGTTCTGCTCACTATTTACTGACACTTACAAGTCTATATTTCACATTCGCTGCTTCCTTTTATATTGCGGCTCAACAATTTCTGGTCTTAATTTGCAATGTTATTCTGTGTGGTGCTGTTATCTGTACAGGAAATTCCAAAGTTCAAAAATAAACATGAACATGATAGATGGCTCTGGAGATCTGTAAAGATAATAAAGTGTGTTCTTTGAAGTTTATAATCATAATTGTGAGATGATTTGTGGTTCAGATTTTGAAATGTTTGGAGCATTGAAAACGATCAGTGTGGTAGAGTATTGTGGTATGATGAAGGAGCTTTATTATGGCTTATCATTAACACAATATCCATATCTCACAAAACTAACTGTATCTCAGCAATGTATTCTGAAGCTTTACACATAAAATAATGTCCAGTCCAATAAATGAGAGATGTTGGTGCTGGTTTAGTTCTTGTTTGGTCCATGTCCTGTGTCAGCCTTTAAGTTTTGAGTTTGAGCAATAATAGTTATTAATAGCATTTCTGAATACATTTGCATTCATACATTGAAGATACTATTTCAAAAAAGCATACCCCAATATCACCATATTGTTACTGCAATATTCAACCCAGTTATTGCATGATTTTCTCATATCATGCTGCCCGGTATTAAAAATCGAAGAAATAAAAAGACAGATATACCAGCAACAATCCTCACCGGCCTCATGCATTCTGCCGTTCTGACTGGTATTTCACATCAAGCAGCACATATCACTGCTGGGCTCCTGTCCTATCCACTTTCTATTAGGGTCCCTCAGTGCCCATAGACTCTCTTGGGTCCTGCTTGAACCAGATGATGCAATGCAGACCGCCACACCACATGTGACATCCTGGTGTTGATGGCTTTAGTTAGAGAGATATTATGCACTGGCCACTTTATTATGTAGACTAATTGACCTGCTCATGAGCCACAAAGCATACATCAAGTGAATTTTGATTTGCACACTTTCCAGGACAGACTGCTGAAGTTCAAAATAAGCATTTGGAGTACATGATCATTTCAAAAAAATAATGGGAAAATGAGAAATGTCATTGCGTTTACAGGGAATGTTAAAAAAAGATATATCCAGTGAGGAGAAGATCTGTGGGCAAAAAAGGGTAGTTGATGCCATGCCAGAGACTGCTTTGAGTAATAGAAAAGCAACATTATACTAGGTCTATAGAAGATCTGAAGTGCTAAAATAGCAGGTGGGCTGGAGCAGCAGAAGACCACACCTGATACCACTGTATTAGCTACAAGGTGTGCCTAATAAAGCAACCAGTGAGTGTATGATGCAGTTCTCAAAATGTTGTTGTGCATTGCTTCAGTTATTTTTGTACTTTTTCATGCAATCGGCAATCTGTGATCACACTTGTGATGCCAGAATGCAGCTAGTCCCATATCACGCTGCGTCTTTTATGTCAAATAAGCGCCCATATTTCCTGTTAGGAGCAGTGTTCCAGGAGGCTGCCCGTGATTAGATCCATCGGTACATGCTCTGACCCAGTTCCCATGGCCCTACAGCTCACTTTTTGACACAGCAGTCACAGATGCTAAAAACTGATACATACTAATATATATTGTAGTTAGCATGGATTCTGTTTGATCCAATAGTGAAACTAATGGCACAGTGTTCTTGTTTGATGTACACTTGGGGTGGCAATGGATCAGGAGGCAGAGAGTGAGGTGTCCTATCCAGAAGGTTGGCAATACAACCCCTGCCCACTTCATACAACCTTTTTGCCAAGGCACATCAGCCATCTTGAATGTATTAGTGGCGTGGTATGGCAGGCTAGTCAGGCCCAGGACAGTTGTGGATGCCACTAGTCCGTGACCGTATATCTATGAATGAGTATGTGAGTTCTATATACATTATTATTTTAGAGATATGGTATTGAAGCATGAAAGTCAATTGTGTCACATTCTATTTCCTCTGGATCTCCAATAACCATGATGCTATCCCCTGTGGTCAATTGTGGCAGAAAATCATCTTTTGTTTTCACATAAATAAAGAAAATGACTATTATTCCCAATCGGCACTGACACGGTCAAGTGCACAATAGGCGGAAGAGTTTGTGCAGACAGGAAGAGGAAGCAGAGAGAAGAGTGTGTATGTGCCTCTGGTTATAGCCCGGGTCAGCAGGTCTGCACGGTTTGCTCGAGTTATCTTTGCATGTCAGCCAATTTGACAAAGAAGCACATAGTATGCAAAATATACCCTGGATCCACAAAGAGAGCCTTGTATGCAATTTATAGGTTTTTATCACGAAAACTCACATATTTTAAAGATATATTAATTTAAATACTTTTAACTGTTTTTCTGTCAAATCACGGTCTGGCTACGGTATATGTAAAGTACTGCGTCTTGCTGAAGTAGTCTGTACAAGCTGCTGATGGCAAAAGTAAAACACGATGCCTCATTGACTGATCCAGATGAGTAGTTTTATCTGCTCTTGCTGCTAGTCCTGGCTTCAGTTTTTGGCTTAGTCCCCAGTCTATCGCCTCTCGCAGTGGGGCATGGTGCTCCTCAGCGGGACGTGGCATATTTGAGCGAGTGGCCTTTGCTCTCTTCTGTCCCTCTTCTTTTTGTTTCTGCTGGTGTCAGGGCTCTCCAGTAATGGCCAGTTTGCGTCAGGATTCGACAAAAACAAAGACAATTGTGATTCGAGAAGGCCACCCACATACTCCAAAGGGACAGGTGGAGGGGTTTGGCCCTCTCAATATAGACGCACAGCCACCAGCTCACAAACAAAATGAAAAAAGTGCATATTGGAGATGAGAGGTCAAATGCTGACACAGTACATAGTAATTACACTGCTCTAATTCTAATTGTCAGCCATAATATGCTCCATACAGAGAAATCATATTACCGGTAGTTTTATTCTACAACACATGTCTCTGGGTGGAGTCTGCACGTAGGTTGAATCCGAAGGTTGCGTGTGTTGCTGATGTAGTTGCCTCCAGAACATCAGCTAATATTTTGTCCCTTCTTGTTTCCAGGGCAGAGAAAACAGAGGTGTTGAGTGAGGACCTTTTACAGGTGAGGCCTATAAATCAGTACAGACACCTCACATACATCATTTAAGGTGAAGAGTAAATGAACGCTATTAGTACTGTCACTTTCCATACAAGAGCCCATTAACAGGTGTGAATAATCCTAATATGCCGGTGATAATTGTCTCAGTGAGTAAAAAAAACAAAACTGTGTGTTCTTCCAGGTTGAAAAACGACTAGATCTGGTCAAACAAGTGAGCCACAGCACTCACAAGAAGCTGACTGCGTGTCTGCAGGGTCAGCAGGGGGCCGAGGTAGAGAAGAGATCTGTCAAGGCACCGTCAGTGAGTATCTTAACATCTATAACTCACCACAACACTTAGCCACGAACATAACATGCTAACGAGGGATGCCCAATGTATCACTTCATCAGCAAACGTAATATCCGTATGTGTCCATATTGCAAAAATATGGCAATTAGAGCTGGGTTACCTGGCTGTGATTTATTTGTCTCATTCATTAGACTTATATATACAGTATATATACAAAGGGACATTAAATATATTATTGTTATAACTATAGCCTACTAATCATTGGGATTGAAACGTGGTATTGAAAGATCTTTTGATACCACTAAGGTATTGTTATTCTGTGCTCAGCCCTAATTGCCATAGGGCCTTGAATGAAAATGTAAATCGGCCTAAGTAAATTTTGATTTTCTTAATTTAGTCCTTGTTTAGTCTTAAATATAAAATCATTTTCTCTATAGTATTATGGCATATGAAAAATCTATATCTAAAAATAGGTGTTTAGTACCGATACCAATTTCAATATTTCAATTACCAATTTGGCCGATACGGGTACCGATTTTGTAAACATTTTTTAGCCATGTTTTTCAGAAATCTGCATATAAATAACGGCTTTAATTGTATTTATTATTCTATAAATATAATTTTTATTGGATTTTGACACCCTGAATTTAGACATACCCAATGCTCTGACTCTTTCTCACCCTAAATGTTAGAAATTATCCTTTAAGAACAACAGTTTAACATCAGTCATCTGTACAGGCCGATACCGATATCAGTCAAAATTGTAAATATCGGTCGATACCGATGTTGAGCCGATGTATCTGTGCATCACTAGTGTTTAGTACAAAATGGTATATTGCCCACAACTAATTTGCTCAAATATGTACGCGCTCCTAATGCCAGTTTTCTTCTGCATTTATAGAAAAAACTACCGCTCACAGTCCTAGCACAATGTTTGGTAGAAGGGGCTGCTGTGTTGGGGGATGACTCTCTTTTGGGGTAAGTCCTTCGTTAATCATTGTTCTGAAACATCCCTAACCTGTAACTAGATTTGTCTTACTTTGTGAATGTCTCTAAATAAACAGAAAGATGTTAAAGATTTGTGGAGACACAGAAGAGAAGTTGGCTCAGGAACTGATCCAGTTTGAGTTTCAAATAGAGAGAGATGTAGTGGAACCTCTTTATGTGCTTGCTGAAGTAAGTCATTTACTCTGGCGTGTTTGTATCCCGACTTTATAAACATACAGCATTATTTTTCACATCATTTCTTCTGTATTTGTTCATAAAGGTGGATATCCCCAACATCCAGAAACAGAGAAAACACTTAGCTAAACTTGTTTTGGACATGGACTCGTCACGGACAAGGTCAAAAAACATGGGTTATAAATGAGATATGTGTTTTATAAAGATGTGTGGTGGTACCTTTGTCTAAAAATGAGTAACCTTTACTTACAGATTTCAGCAGTCATCAAAGTCATCCAGTCACCCGAGCACACTTCAACCTGGTGCTAAATCTGAGTCTCTTAGGGAGGAAATGGAAGAGGCCGCCAATCGGATGGAGATTTGTAGGGTGAGTCACCTGGCAATGTTTTATATGGCTCCAAACCTTATCAGCTTCCACTATATGGCAAGAGACATTTGCATTTCTGGATGTACAATATGGCAACAATATTATATCACAATTTTTCATAATCCAATTAATAATCCACAATTTCACAATTTTATTTGTTCTTTTATATTTTCAGTTTTATTTATTATTTTCAAACAACTATGGGCCATCCACAGATAACAACCACTAAGAACCCACTGTAAACCGGGGAGACTGGGAGGCAGGTGCACTTACAATTGTGCCGCAATGCCCCCAATTCCAATTTGATCATATACATAATTCTTTGGTATGATTACATATATTACATTGTACAGAGGTCTACTGTTTTTAATCTACTTCCACCTAAAGCTACACAGTGAATTCGTTGTTAGCACTGACAAATATAGGAACCAATCAGAGGTGTGGACTTGAAAGTCGTGACTTGGACTCAAGACAGATTTAAGTCACAAATTTGATAACTTGTGACTTGACTTGAAAAAATGGCCAATGACTCGGGACTTGACTTTAGCCCTGTGACTTGAGAAGACTTGATCCCATCCCACCTGAAAAGAGTAAATGTTGGCTTTTTATATTTTACACGTGGAGCTGCAGTGAGTTTTGTACCGGCACAAGACAGGCCCACTAAAGACAACTGTAAAAATAATCTCCATAAACTGCTCAAATTTAGCCTATGCCAAAACCTTTAGTCTACTCTTACAAGTGTTAGACAGTAGGCAAACTATTGCTCCTCTAACTGCTATATTGTGTTTTCTATCCCTAGTTTTATGTACAGTCACACATATGAGCTCAAAGCACAAGTCAAATAAACTGCAGTTCTCTGAGTCTGTGGGGCCAATGTAAAGCAGCAATGTATTGTTTAGTGGCCTACAATATCATTATTTATGCAGTTTTTAACTCTGTTCATCTAATGAATTTACTGATGAGACCATGTAAATAAACAGTTTGATTTCAAAAGACTTGAAATGACTTGAAACTGAAAGTATAGGACTTGGGACTTGACTTGGACTTCGAAGCCATTGACTTGTGACTTGACTCGGACTTGAGAGCCATTGACTTGGGACTTGGCTCGGACTTCAGGCCAAAGACTTGAGACTTGAAGTATCACAGTAACCGCTATTTACATTAAAACTGTTTTCTGTTTCAGGATCAGTTGTCTGCAGACATGTACAATTTTGTGGCCAAAGAAATAGACTATGCAAACTACTTCCAAACAGTAAGTAAAGTAAATAAATGTATAGTTGATGAAATTTGTGTTACCTGTTTTTCTAAAGCATCTGTTGCCTGTCTACAGTTGATAGAAACACAGGCAGAATATCATCGGAAGTCATTAGAGATTCTTCACAGTGTCTTGCCCCAGATTAAAGCGCACCAAGGTGAGTCACACACTGAGTGAGAGGAGAGATCTTCCCTCAAAGCAATATAACAGTGAGATGTCATATATAAGTGCTTGAGACTGGTCTATTAAATACAGTATTTTCACTAGACAGTAAACTAGTGATTCAGTGTTAACCAAAAGGACAGCAGAAGTTTGTTTGTTGATGCCAGGTGTCGTCCTGTTTTACAGAGGCGTGGGTGGAGAAGCCGTCCTTTGGCAAGTCTCTAGAAGACCACCTGAACATTAGCGGCAGGGAGATCGCCTTCCCAATCGAAGCCTGTGTCACCATGCTGTTGGAGTGTGGCATGCAAGAGGAGGTAGGACGCTACATTCAAAGTGACACATCATTTTTTCATCAAACTTTGTTATTTCAGCAGAAGCACCATAGTCATGTTTTACCTAAATATGATTATGCTATGTTATAATAATGCACAGATATATCGGCTCAACATCGGTATCGGCCGATATTTACAATTTTAACTGATATCGGTATCGGCCTGTACAGATGGATGATATTAATCTGTTGTTCTTAAAGGATAACTTCTAATATTTAGGGTCAGAAACAGCCAGAGAAATAAAAGACCGTTGTAAATGTCTAACTGTAGAGTGACAAATGTAATAAAAATAATGTTTATAGATTAATAAATACATTTAAAGCAGTTATTTATGTGTGGATTTCTTATTTTTGAGAAAGATCGCCAACTGAATCGTGTTTAAAAAATATAAAACAAATAAACAAAAATATATATATATATATAAAGAAAATATCGGAATCGGTATCGGCCAAATTAGTATTTGAAATCGGCCAAGAAATGTAATCAGAAATCAGTTCATCCCTACTATGTTATGATTGTCAGTTTCATCTTGTCCATGATATATATTATATATAGAACATTGTGATGCTTTTATGGGCGTGCTGTTGTGAGCTTGTCTATATGTTTGCTATTTGTCCAAACCAAACAAACAATTGATTTCATTTTACTAAGCCATGGATTCATTCTTCTCTACAGGGCCTCTTTAGAGTGGCACCATCTGCATCCAAGTTGAAGAAGCTGAAAGCCTCTCTGGACTGTGGTGTTCTTGATGTGCAGGAGTACTCGTCTGATCCACACGCCATCGCAGGTGAACTACACCCACGTACAAGCCTCGTTCAAAGCCTATTGCCATAACAACAAGCCCCTGCACATGCTTACTGAATAACAAAAATGTACAGTTGTTTAGCCAAATATTATTCGCAATCTGGTCTCTGAAGCAATTATTCTTCAAAGGTTACTAGCAACTTCATTAAAATCTAAACCAGGACTAAATCAAGATAAAAACTTTTTTATTGGCTTGAATAATTATTCAGATGGAGATTTATTGCATTAGGGGAAATGTTTGTATGAAGTTAAACTGGTCACAGTGGCCAGTGAAGGAAAATGAGTTTTAGACAGGTTGGCTAGTGTCGATTCCTGGTCAATACTCTCAGGTTTTGGGATCATTTGTATAAAGCATTTTTCCTGAGCATTCTATTCTGTTGCTGTTATATAATAATAATGAAATTTGTGTTGAGTAATGCCGAGGCAGCTGCCCAGATTTGGCAGAAGAGAGAGGAGGACTTGTCAGCTTTTCCACAAACACAAAACAAACAGGTTTTTCAAGACACATGCCAGTTCATTGGTCTAAATTATTTTTTTCTATCCACAGGGGCTTTAAAATCTTACCTCCGCGAACTGCCCGAGCCACTAATGACCACCGAACTGTATGAGGAATGGATACAGGCTTCCAAGTGAGTCGGGATTTTTCTCATTACAATGGTTTTCTGAAATGATGCCACTGGCTGCTGCAAAGAAAACCTGAAAATAGTTCAAAGTGTTCTGTGCCAAATTGAGAAATGCTGACATTTACCAGAAAATGGAGCACAGACAAAAAATATGTTTTTTTTTTTATGTCCACAGCATTCAAGATTTGGACAAGAGACTGCAAGCACTTATGGCGACTTGTGAAAAACTTCCCACAGATAATTTGAACAATTTTAGGTCAGTCATTTAGGCTTTTATTTACCATTTTCTGTTCATTTCGTCTTGCATAGAAGACCCTTTTTGTATGTGTAAACTTTCACAAATTTTTTACTTGGGACTGAAACAGATTATAATGCATGCAGGCTTTATTGGACAAGTACTTATAGATATGTAGACCAATTGTTTGCCAGTGTAGGCTAAACGCTACATCAAATTAAATGGCTAACCGTTTACCTGAATGTTTTCCAATCGGGCTCTGACATTACTTGTGGGTAGCTGATATGTTGTCAGTTGTTTATTCATTCTGCGATATTTGGTGACTAACACTAGTTTCTCCATAGAAAATGCATTATAGTCCATTTCTATTCAGGGTACTCATTTTTAGAATGTTTACCAATACAAACAGGCGCTATACTCTTTTTAATAATTTGTTTTCTACAGATATCTAATTAAATTCTTAGCCAAGCTGAGTGAATATCAGGAAGCAAACAAAATGACACCTGGGAACATGGCAATTGTCCTTGGACCCAATTTGCTGTGGACGCACAATGAGCCGTATGTAGAAATGTACATACACAGACATTCAACATGAGTGAAATTGTTACCATAGTAACCATAGCTTGGTTAATTGTATGCTTTGAAGGAACATAACAGAAATGATGACCACGGTGTCCCTTCAGATTGTTGCCATTATTGAACCTATCATTCAGCATGCAGATTGGTTCTTCCCAGGAGGTGAGTATAAATGATGTGTACATCATTAACACTGTGTTTCTAAAAACCATGCTAATTACTTTGCATCTGGAAAGCATAAGAAGATAAAAACAACACAAATGTATTAGACATAGCAAATGTTTTCTGGTGTATTTTGACATAAAAATGCTGACGTGTCTGCTTCATCTCAGAGATTGAGTTCAACCTCACCGGTAGCTACGGCAGTCCGGTCCACATCAACCACAACTCCAACTACAGCTCTATGCCCTCGCCTGACATGGACCAATCCGAACGCAAACAGCAGCACGACCAAAGCCGCCGCCCACTGAGCGTTGCCACGGACAACATGATGCTCGAGTTTTACAAGAAGGATGGGTATGGTGCCAAGTGTAAAAATGTCCTTCCCACCTAATGCACAATCAGTGTTCCTTTATTTTATATCATTCCACCCACACACAGATTTCAAAGTCCATTACATTTGTAGAGTACAGATTCTGTTGTTTGAACTGTGCATATTATGTGATTTTTCAGATCAAATCTGGATTTACCCACCTAAAATTGGATTGCAATGTAGTTTGCATCATGGGATAGCATATGATTGTGCATTTAGGGTTAGTAATGTATTTGAACATGTTGGAATGAGTAGCTTTGATTGGTCTCCATAGCAACAGAGTAGTGGATGCTGGTTTTTCTTTCAGTGCTATCTTGCAGCCTCCCCCACCAACTCCTCCCTCACAGTCTGGCTAACATATCACCTGGCCTGAGTCATTCTTTGAGCTTGTAGAAATTCACAAGTAATAATCTTACATCAACTAATTAGCTGCTAAAGTGTATTTAGTCTTTAATGTAGACTAATGTATAGGTAGACATTCAATACATTCATAGAACAAGTACTGTGAGCCATTGTCCTGAACAAATCATTTATATAATAAAAATGTATTGTAGTATTGGAAACAATACTGTATAATTACATATAGCCTACTTCAAACACAGTTTTTCAAAACTGTAGTTATGAAATCAATTGCCTCCTTATGTGTAGGGTTTAAGAGTTTCTTCTGGTATTGTGTAGTAGTGCGTACATCACATTAAATTTCACACCCCTCTCTTCTTACTAACGCAGCATTAGGAAGATCCAAAGGTACTGTACCATGCATGGCCTATCTTTCTTTGTTAATATCTGTTAATATAGCTTTGTTAATATATTGTATAGTATGTGACTGAAGGTTTGTGTGTGTCTGTAGTATGGGTGTGAGGGTGATGGATACCTCGTGGGTCTCTCGTAAGGGTTCATCCACACTGACAAGGAAGACCTCCTCCACTCCCCCTGGCCTAGGTCCTGGCTCTCCGGCTGACACTCTCATCCCTGAACAACCCGGGGAGCTTGTAAGATCACCCTCGGCAACACCCCCACCCAGTGAACGAGCCTGGTAAGTTATCATAGCTTACGCCCAATATCCATCACTAAGGCATATATTTATAATCCATTACCATCACCATCATCTACTCTTCAGCTTTATACTGTATATGAAATATTCCTAAGGCTGTGTTTATCACACTTTATTATTTGCATCTTTGTACAGAAAACTTTATTTCTCCTTTCATTTTGAAAATGTCTCCACGTCTATGGTTTTACTTATGTCTTATAGGCTAATTTTCTGCCTAATCTTGATGAGTCTCAATCCGCATATAGACACTGCATTTACCCTGCGGTGTGCTGTAGTATGCAGATATTTACAAGCATGCAAGCTTTTTCAACATCTTCTTGATGTTGCTTGGCTTTATCATTTACTTTTTTACCTTTCTGTTGAGTTTGTGCTTTCACCATTTTTTGCTATGGTATGGTTATCATGGCTAAACACATGACCTATCACTTCATGGTTGCTGGCTCTGCCTGTGTGGCAGACACAAGAGAATATGGCTTCTGGCTTGGCTGGCTCCCCACACCTCCTCGGTTGCTCTTTCAGCCAATGAAAGGGTTTTGCGTCTGTTTCACACTGCTCTGGGCTGAGGACAGGGGATGCAATGCAAACAAGTTTGATAGGATTAAGCAGATAGGGTTTCCATATGCAGCCTAAGGGACATATTTAGAGATCAGTTCAGCCTGATAACTCAGACTGATTCTCACAGCTCCATGCAGTGTGCAGACACAAGGTGACCACAAAGGGATTCCCACACACTTCTTTTCTGTGGCTAATACCTTTCTTTTGCTTTTCTTTGTGCTTGTCATGTATTTGCACTAAGCTGACCATGTGCTTAAATCCGTACCCACTTTTTTGGCCGACTAACAGTAACAATCTAATCATAAACAGCTTACGGCTGTGGTCTCTTGTCAGTCACTAGAGCTGTTTTTTTCTGCTGTCTATTTTTTTAAATCTACAGCTCAGATCATGTGTCTCCCATTCGGCCGGACACCTCTCATGGCCACCAGCCCCTGGGGGAGGACAGGCCGCCCCCACCTTACCCATCTTCCTGCCACACTGCGACACACCACTTCTACCCCAAACCCCCGCCCTGTGCCAGGCCTGTGGCACCGGGGCCAGAGTCTCAGCCCCCTGGTTCGCCCCCTCCGCCCTTGCGCTGGTCTGGCTTTACTCCCCCTGCCCCGCCCCCCTCCTCCTCATCTTCCTCTTCTTCCTCGTCACTTGACATCAATTCAAACCCCAAACCCAGCTGCCTGCACTTCTCCAAGCACAGCCCTCCCGGTGACATGTCACAGGCCCCGCCACATGACACAGGCGCATCACCACTATATTTCAAAACAGCCCTGGTACTGACCCGCCACGATCAGGTCCTTTGCAATCCCCCTAGCCTCCCTTCGTCTGCACCCCCGCCCCCTCCATGGGCCGCTTGTCAGAGTGCCAGAGAGAGAGGACCCCCCAGGCTCACTAGGTAAATACAACACACCTCTGGCCACTGGATGCACCTCAGTGAAGCAGCCTGTACACTGCAGTGTGTCCCTCCCTCCCCCTTCACTACGTATCTCACAATCTGTAACATTCACGTTGTCCAGGGATGCTTCTCATGGGGGTTGCCTAGCAACTGAAGATGTTACTGGGTTATATAGTTTGATGCTGATACTGAGATGTTTATGTGCAATGCCTCTTATCATTATGAAATTACATTGTTTCTCTGATTTTTAGTGATCCATACACGATAATGCCAAAGTAAAAATGGCAAAGCAATGTTCGGACAATATTGTTTAAGTCATTGGTGTTACAATGCTACTGGACAGCGTGAATCATTGTATTGAGTGATTCACTGTTAGACCCCAGGACAAGCACACTGTAAACCGCACCCTAATTTTGTGAGTTATGCTTTAAGAGTTTACAGTAGAAACTGATGTTACATGTAAATCAAACATGAGGAATTAACATAGTGTTCTCTGTGAATTGGCACATCACAGCATAATGATGTTGATGTTGATGGTAATGGTGGTGGTTGTAGAGCTGAAATGATACAGCTAACGTTTATAAAAGCTTCACCCTAACATATTGTTTTGTATCTTTAGTTCACTGAAGAGTAAAGAACTATCTCCTGTAATTGGACACAAAGCCATCCAGGTGGCAGCTCCAACAGTTCCTTCCAACACTAGTCCCCAGAGCAGCAGTCAGTGTCCTCACTCCACAGAGCACAGTCCACATTCTTTGCGCAAAGGTCTGTATTGTCTTGATAATCAACACAACTGAATTTTAGACTGATTGTACAATAATCTAAAAGTGTTTGTTCTCAGGTTCTAAGAAACTGGCCCCAGTGCCTCCTAAAGTCCCATATGCTCAGTCTGGTGGAATGTCTGACCAGTCCACAGGTCAGCCATCGCCTGTCAGCCTGTCCCCCACACCACCGAGCACCCCTTCTCCGTATGGACTTAGCTGTCCTCCAGGGCCAGTGCCCCCCTCCTCCCCAGGACAGACCCCTCTTGGAGGACCACATTCTCTTTCATCTCCACCATCTTTAACAGGAACCCTCACCAAGTCACGTCCTGCTCCTAAACCAAGGCAGAGACCAAGTCTGCCCCCTCCACAGCCCCCCTCAGTACCTCCTGGACTCACAGGCCCCACATCTGCACCTGTGCCCCAGCCCCTGGACCAGGGCCTCCTGGACAGCCTGTCTCCCGGAGAGAGCATGTCTACAGGTAATCATCATGTCATGGCTACAACACCTCCTCCCACACACCAGGGGGGGCTGCAGCGGCCCATTCTCAGACTCGCTGTGGCTCTGCCCAATGGAGACGGGGGACGGGTGTAGAATGACTGTAGATCTGAACACACCTGTCCTTTCCCCAAAAGAATGTCTGAACATAAACAAGTTGCCTTTTAGACACAGATGCCTGAATGTTACATTTTAAAATAATAGATCTTTTGTGCACTTGTAGAAAAACTATTTTGACCTCTGTATCCATTGCTTGTGTTGTGATCGATGTTTCTGGGTAATGTGGAAACATCAGAGAAGCATAGCTTGTCCTGCTTGTACTGGAGTGGCCATAGATTCATCATGTGCTCTCTGTTTATCTGTGTTACCCAGACCCTCACTGGCAGAGGTAGGTCAGAAGCTTACTGCGTTCACTATATACAGTATGATCTGGTCTGTCTGATGAAGTAGCAGGAAAGGAAGCCTAAATCCCAATCTTTACACAGTGTTGTGATAACAAGGTGCTCTGATTTTACATACCAGTTATGTTCCTGTTATATTTATAATTTTCTTGTTCCCCTGCTACTATTGTGTACCTTGCAGCCGTATGAGGCCAGGGATTCAGTGTGGGCTAAATGTGAGGGGGACTTTAGGGTAAGCCAGACCGTCCCCGCCCCATGTGCTCCATCTCACTGCCTGGCCTCTCTATGTGGCTGCCTCTGGGGTCTCCTACAGCCTGCCTCATACATACATATCATTTCAAATAAGATTATGACTGATAATCTTTAATTCTATTCTTCTTATTCAACTACAGTGCATGGCTTAAGGATTTCCTAGAGTACGCCACACAGTGCTCACATTGCAGACGTCGTCACATGCAGTCTAAGGTTCATCTTAAAAACTGTTTTTTTTTAACCATTACCAGTCCCTAACCAGCAGACATCCCCCTCACACCCCCTGCCACCGGTTTAGGGGGACCCAGGTAAACCCCCTAATCTTCTTTTGGCAGGTTCATGGCTTTTAATAACCTCTGCACCCTATTACGACGCTGCCACACTCCATCTCATTCCTACACAGGAGTTAGTTTGCTTGGACCTGCTGCTTCCACTTTTTAGAAGCAGCAGTAGATACAGTTATAGAGCAAAAACATAAATGGTACTCGTGATTTTTAGATTTTTTATTTAAGCTTACTTTTCAGTGCCATCAAACATCTTGTTGCCTCTGTGTTGGTATACTCGGCCATTGTTGTAAAGAGTAACGTGTCCTTGTGCAGTGATTTTGACATGTTCTTGTATATTGAAAAAGTGCTTTTGCTGTCTCACAAGACACAAAGATATGACATATCACACTAGTCCAGTTGTACTTGAATACACTGAAAACACCCTGTGTAGAATGTGAAGCACATGTAATCTACTAATTTCTTCAACCAGGTCAGAAATCATATACCACTTGCCATAACTCCAAACCCAAAAATATTAATATTATTTCTGCTTTCTTCCGTTTTTACACCTCATGGTCATCTTCATTTGCCCTCCTCATGCTGTCTCCATTTTCACCATTCTGCTCACTGTCATTCCCCACATGCTCACCATTAGATATCTTCAATTATGAAATCCCTTCCATCAATGTCAATCTGGACAGCCTCATCGATGAGTTCAGCGGCGCCCCCTGCAGGCGATCCAGGGCAGTGACAGACTCTCCAGAAGGGGATGCTGAGGCTGAGGAGGAGCCCCAGAGCACCACTCTATGACACTAAGGCACCACAGCTTTCCGCGCCTCTAATCCTGTACACTGCTTAACTATGGCCGCCAACATCTGATGGATTATAACATCAGCGCACCTGAGCCCAAACCCTTCTCACATCTGCTGCAGGCTACAAAGATACAATACAATACAATACAATAGACAACACGCATGATTACAAAGACAACATCATTTGCCATGGGGGGAACAGTTGCCTTTAGGAGGAAAGACTCGATTACAGACCAGTATTTAAATATTTTGCCACTGTTTTATCTTTGATTCAGTTCACAGTTATTGTTCACTTGAGTGGTCTGTCTGCCTTTCTGTGAGTGTTTATGTTTGCCTTATTTGACAAAGATGTACAACATTGAGATCAGTGAAAGATGTTAGAACACGCACCTGCAGGGTGAACTTAAGAGGACTATAGCGTGCTCACAGGGTATTCAATCTTTGTGCACATTAGGAACTATGAGCCCAGACACTGGATGTAGAGTTAAAGTAAAACTTTTACATTTTAGACTCAGACATGTTTAGACCTACTTCAGACTTTTATTTGACGTTACCCTACACATTAGTTCACACATAAAATCACCATATACCAGCACATTATAAAAGAATGTTATGAACTCTGAACTGTTATTCTCTAGAAAAGACGATATCATTTGGAGTTTGCATGAAAAGATTAAACCCCTTGTTGCTAAGGGACTCAAAAGGGCAGCGTTATACTGTTGTCTGAAAAAGTCAAACACCCATGTAATGTCTTGGAGCGGTGATATAGGACACCACTGCCTTTAGGTTTGTATGAATCTTTCTCTTAATCTTGTTTTAAGTGCTTCAAGTTGAGTGACCTTTGACCCCTTGTGTAAATACAAAAACATGTACATAAATGATGTATATAAATCTGAGATGAAGATTATATGTAAAATGATTATCTGGAATAATATAGTATATATGATAATATATGTGCTGATATTTATCATTTGTGGAAAATATATTGATATGATTATTTTTGGTCCCTGCACAAAGTATAGTTTTACTGTTATCAGTGATAATTCACTTAAATACCTGATTACAACAATGCTGCAGCAATCACAGATACAGCTCACTTGATTTATTTTCAGACATGAAAATTCACTAGTGTAAAAGGTGCAGATACTGTATGTGTCATGTAGATAGTTATGTTAAGACTCGCACTGATCAAAACTAAAAACAGCTCATGTGTAGAAACATGTGCTGCAGAAACTCACACAGACATTTTTTTTTTATAAAGTGCAATTACAACATTTACTGATTCACCTCAGCCCAAAAGTTCACAGTCTTGAAGAAAATAAGCCATGAATCTAAACTGGATTTTCCGTAAGGCTAAATAAATTCAATCTTACTCTATGACATTCTTTATCAATAAACTATATGTTCATGATAATATAATTAGGTTATATTCACACGTTACTTTGATTGTTGTGGTGATAACATGTTATGAATGCAAGTGGCCTCTCAATGGTCATTTTACAGGCGTGTACTGGTTTTCCTTCTCTGTGTTGGATCTATACAATTATCTTTGGGGAGGAATCTTTTTGTGTGGAGCTAATGTGACTTAAACAATAGGCTACCATTTAAGGTTTCCTATGGTCTGCAGGCATGTAATGCTTCTTTTACATCTACCTGAAAGCATGTGTTATTCTTCATATAGATGCCATGATGCTGCTGAGATACCCTGGTCTATTCCAGAAAACATCATCCTAAACCTTTTAGCCCTTGTTTAACTTTAACTTCTTTAGGGATAAGAATATTGACCGTGGGACATTAGCGCATACATGTCCCATATCACCAGTTTGTAAGTCGAGATAGAATAAAACTGCATTTGTTTACATTTGGGGGATACAAGAGTACAAATGTGATGCATGCGTTTAGATAGTCTTTTGTATTCACCATTTGTGTCAAACACTGTCTTTGTAGGGTTTGTACAAGGGGTAATGGGGTATAATAAATATGGGCTGAAGGAATGAGGATCTCTTTGAAAGGTCCTGTCTGTGTTTTAGAGCAATATGAAGAGAGTGGATGTACTGCCTCCTGCTTTCACTATAGTGTAAAAATGAAGTCGCTGCTTGTCAAGCCCACCATGCCATTCATCCGCCTCTGCTTTAGCATATCAACACAGTGCATACTGTGAGGCCTACTTGCAATTCTGATCAGAATGTCAAGAATAAATATATATTAAAGTCTACCTTTGTAATAAGCCTTCATAGTTTGGTCTTTTTTATTAGTTTTCTGTTACTTCACATTTAATCAGGGAATGACCCATGTCTAGTTGCTTACTGGCCACTGCAAGTATTCTTCAAAAGCTACAAGGCGTGGATGAGTTCCACTAATCACAGTTTGCCATGCATTGTAAAATAGGGTGTTGTTATTCGAAGCAAATGGAAATCTACCAGTTTGTCTGTTTGTGTGTGTTTGTGTTAAGCCCTAGTACCAGTAAATAAGGTAAATCACATTCTTTGAGAAGCCACAGGACAGATGTCTCTTCAGATGTGGAACCTGTAAGACTGGACCAGCAGGATGACTGAGGGCTTACCAACAGAGGAAACTAGGAGTGAACGTGTTTGACGCAGATACTGGCCAAGCTGCTTCTCAGAAAGTATTGTGTTTGTTATCATGAATCACTGCCCTATGCTGTTGAAATGGTGTCTTTTTGGACTATACCAAAAGTAGCCTATAGCAAGCCTAACAGAAGATGGAATGAAAGTAGTCAATGGTAACCTAATGCCACAGACTTGTCTCCCCTTACAGTACAGGTGTATGCTAGCTGCTAGAGTATCTCCTTCCGACTGTCAACTTCATCAATTATTTCTAACTCAAACGTATAAGCATTGCTTGCATTACATAGTCTCTATATTCAAGGTAAGATACTACAAGGTGTTAATGCATATCAAACTGCATGTGACTGTCATATTTGCACACATACAGTATTCAAATGTTGACCCATCTCAGCACCACTACCCAAAGAAGTGTTCCTCTCTGCTTGGAAACAGGGTATCCAGACAATAAAGTAGTACAATCGAATAAACTATAACCAGTTCAAAGCTTTAATAAACAATGCTCATTGTGCCCAACTTTAAACCCAGGATCATTTAGAACAGGATCATTTAGAATAAATAAGAGTTTGTGTGAGGATTCAGGTGTTTGGCAGAAACTTCTGAAAAACTTACTGACTCAGTGGATTGCAAAGTGACAAAAGGTAAACATCATATGTAGACAATGATTATTTAAGACCAAGATAAGATACAAAAAACTAAATAGTCTCTCATGTGTCCAAAAGGTTGTTTTGACAGATCATTTTGTTCCACAACACAGTTTTTGTCATTAAGGCTGGGGTCTATGCCAACAATATCCAGGGCACTGTTGCAGCCACAAGTGCCAGAGCGGCAAAGACTAAGAGTAAAAAGCGCAGGCACCAAGTGGTCGTGCACACCCTGCGTCTGCGCCTATTTGGGTGCACCACAGTCATGACGACGCTGAGCGCATCTCCCTCCTCCATGGGTCGACCCTCGGCACTTATAATAAAAATCTGCGATGTGTTATGGCTTGGACACACCAGCCTCTGCCTCCGTATTCGTTCAGACATCCATCTAAAGATGTGGGCTATCCCGTTCAAGCCCGTGGGTAAAGTGTTCGTGGTCGCTGCGCTCTGATGCTGACCCCCGGGCAGAGGCACTGGCACCTCCAAGGTCTGCCCCGCTTCCACATCCTTGTCCGCGGTAAGGGCTACGAGTGCTGCCTTTTGTTTCCGGATAAATGTTAGATGTCTGCAGATAGGGCATACAATGCTGCCTCTGATGTTTCCATTGTTAATAACGCTCACCAGGGTTTTAACCAGGCAGTCATGACAAAAGATGTGCCCGCAGCTCAAAGTCCTCTCAGTCCCGGATAGACTCTCATAACACACTGGGCACTCTTGACCATCCTCATATTCCTCTTCTTTTAAAAATGCCATGAAATACAAAGTCACCAGTGGAGTGGTTATCCCGGAGTCCTCGTAGCATAAATGTGACGTCCCTAGTGTTTTTCTCTTGACTCTGTGGGTGGAGGCAGGACCGTCTCGTTAAACAGGGCCTACCGCTTGCGGCAGCTCTGACAGAGGGGTTGCCTCAACTCCATCCACGCAGGGGTTAAGAAATCTGGCTTATTATTCAGATCTACATAAACATTCAGTGGAACAATTTAAATCAGGGGTAACACAGATATCTTTATAATCTACCTGCCTTGCACTGCGGTTTACGTTTTAACCATGCTGTGACATTTTGTATTTGTTTGTAAGTGTTTGCCCTCATTTATAGGCTACTATAGGCTAATTAAAATTCTGGATTAAGCACCTTTTTATTTCCCAATAATCGTATAGGGGAGCCTACGCCATCGTGTGGATACTATTGAGATAGCAAATAATTGTATTCACTTTTATAAGAATTACTTGGACCAATCTCCAAAGTGTTTATTATATTTAGCATATTTAGATAGTTATTTAATTTGAAGATATCCCATAACAGTTTAGGCCTAAATAAAAAGAGGAATTGTAATTAGTAGCTTAGATGCTTTTTTAGGGAACTCATATCGCCTATTGGGTGTTGGCCATGTCAAGTCAATATTCAAGTCAATATATGCACGCTAACGGCAGATTTGAAATAAAATACTAAATTGACAGAAGAGGATATTATGATGGTAATAATATGTAATGTGTGTAACATGTCTTCCTCATTAGTCTACTCCATAACCTGTTTTTTCTTTATTGTTTCGTGATAGACAAACAACCATAGCAACAGGACAAATATATATGGACCCACAAACAAACGCTATCTCTATGAACGCCTACCCCGCCCAGTTTTACGCAATCCCCACTTACGTCAGCACGTACGTAGCTCGGGATCTTACGTCTCTTCCGGGAGACGCGTTGGCATTTCCGAAACACAGCCACAGCTCTTTGGTCGGTGGCTTTTACTAGTACGGTTTCGTCTGAGGCCGGCTCTGTGTACCGTCGTTATCGAGGGGAAGGCAGCCTACATCAACACGAACCAACTGGACCTTAATTTGACATGAGCAGGTACGAAATTACCATTTAAAGAGTTATTTTTGGTGTTTATTGCTATATGTGTAGCGGCTAAAACGGACAGGTCAATGGGTGTTGAAATGTCAGTCTAGGTGTTATTTTTAGATACTGCGGTTGTCATTTCGTATGTGTTGTGTCTTTTCATTGTGTTGGCGATAAATAATTATTAACTCTATGATTCCCGTGCTGTCTGTCATACTAACCCCGCACAGATATCGTGTAACGCCAATGACAGGGTGTGAATTAACCGCTAGATTAACCTTGTGACAGCTACAATACAAAAAGCTGGTTGAGGTGTGTTGAATGGCATGTTATATACGTGTACTGATATGTTCAACAGATGGCTATAACTCTGCCATAGTATTTGTATTGTTAAACTGCTGGTCGCTACTACATTTACACATATGTACCTCCTTAAACGGCCCAGAAAGTAAAATCTACAAGGCATTTCACAGAGAAGTGCACTCCCTTTTCTCTGAATACCCAGTTTTTGTTAAAATGACTCACACTGACATCATTCCCTTGTCATTATTAGCAGCAAAAGAGGATGTCTAGGCACTGTACACTGACTCTCTTTTACTGCCTTTCCATAGTGGCCTATTGCCGGTATGGTCCACGGTACCAGTGTACTTTTGGTATTGAATCTGTAGGGTCAGGGTGACGTCGGTCCAAAGGATGCTGGTATTACAGATAACGACTGGCATGACTTTCTCTCACTGTTGATTTTGTGATCTTAATCTTTTTTATGGATATGTACTGGTTTGCCAAAATCCTACTGCAATAGTAGTTTGTATAGCACAATTCAAAGTGCTTTACAGATATATAAGACGAGTTAAAAATACAATTAAAACACAAACAAACAATAAAAAATTATTAATAAACAGTTTAAAATTGATAATAAAAAGGAGAAGAGTGCAGATAAAGTACACATTCAGTTGTCATATGCAGAGGCAACCTGGACTTAAACACTGTGAGAGTAGAGACCAACCTAACATCTTCAGGGAGATTTTAGCTCCATAAAACTGAAACACTGTTTCACCGTGTTTGGTCCTGACTTTGGGCACCAGCAGAAGGCCTGTGCCTGATGTTCTCAGGGTCCGAGATGGTTCATATGGGACCAACATGTCAGAGATGTACTTTGGTGCTAAACCATGGAGAGACTTGTACAAAGTCTATTCTCTGAGCGACAGGAAGCCAGTGGGCTGTTTAGTGCTCATTTGGGAGTCATATTTATACTACCCTATACTAGTATCACCATGGAAACCTTAACCTCACCAATCCATCAATAATCAATCAATGCATCAACAAAGCACTGCTTAGCTTGCTAGATTTCCTTCCAGTATATAATTATGTGTAAATGTGTTTTTTAACTGGCAGGCCCTAAATAAGTAAAGTCATTTCCAGTGTTTTTTCCTAGACCTTGTGGGCCAGGTCAGTGGTTTCCTTTGGGATTTCCAGTGGAGTGTATGAACACGTGAGGGGCCCGTATAAGAGAAACTGTAAATGACAACATCTGAGAGGAATGCAGAGGGAAGATCAGTGGCCTCAGACTCAACAGTCGCCTCTGTCAGGGCCAGGCTTTCAACCAAATTAGAGGTCTCTGTTTCAGCCATGTCTAACCTTGTTTAAACTTCAGCAGCCAGTGAACAAATGTGATGCTTCGGCTGGTTGAAAATGTATGCTTATGTTAAGATATTATATGTTATATGTTTTGCTTGTTATATTATCATAGACATATTTCAGAAAGAACTGCTTAACGGTTAAAAAAGAGAAAACAAACAATATTTCTACAACACTGAATGAGAAGGTTTAACTAAAAACCATAGTCTCAAAAGAAATCTATGAGAAACACTGCATTGATCTACAACCTTTACAACTGATGGCAATGAATGATCAAAAAATTATAAAACTTTTTCCAGCCCATCCTTCACATCTCTAGGAAACCACACACATTGATCAACTATAGCTCTATATAACGTTAAAAACTGGCATTGTTTATAAAGAAGAAGCAGAAAGAAGCAGTTGTCTATATCCATATGTTGACCATTCACAAGCGTCAGAACCATCCACACATAGACACACATGGGCTCTTTCCTGATGTGTTTAAGGCTCTTTTTTCCCTTTTTTTTTTTTTACCTCCCCCATAGGTCGACATAGATCAGAGAGCCCCACATTGTAGGAGGCAAAAAGAGGAACAGCTGGCCAGTAAATCATGATTCAATTCAAAGATTTACATATTCATAAGCAGAATACCTGAACTGGCCCGTATTTTTTGTTTTCCTTGGTCTGATTGTTGATGAGATTACAAAGAAATGTGTGCTGCCCAAGACGTGCCCAAAGGTAGAAACATGTAGTATTTAATTGTATGTGTGATTTGATTTAGGTTGCCCTGACATGGACACAGAGATGATTCCTAAATTTGCAACAAAGGACGAGGAAGTAGACTACTGGAAAACTCAAGCTCTAAAGTACAAAAAGAGGTAGGAAATAAATGGCTTCTCACAAACACTTTTTTTGTGGGTTATTCAAAGGAAATGGCTGCATCTTTGACTCTAAACCCGAGACCACAGCTGATGTCAATATGGTGGTATGTTAGTTAATACTAAGAGTGGAAAATAAAGATCAGCATGCAAATGAGAATATATATACTATGTACATATATGTGCTACATTAGCTGTTATGTCAGCAGTAAACGGTGGTTGGGAAGGTGCAGGTAAAACATTCAATCAGTTACATGCAACTGTATGTTAACAGGTTACTCATCAGGTACAGTATAAATATTCATGTGCAAATGGGGGCATAGGCGTTCCAAGTATTCATGTGCAGTTCTTAGCATTAGACATGTTTTAAGTAATTAAACTCAATCTTCTCTCTGTCTCTTTTCAATAACTCCTATAACTGTGATATCAGTCAGTTTAGCCCCCTTTAAACTGGGTAACTCTAGGACCCAGTGCAGCCTTTTGGTGATGATGGTATGTATGTGTGTGGAACAATCCAGGCACAACAACTGATTCATGAATACCTCAGAACGGACAGTGTGAGGCCAAGTCAGCTGATCTTGGTGTGATCTAACAGGCACATTTGTGTATAGCAGCTACAGCCAAATGTACTTTATTCATAATAAACCGATATAATCTATATGTTCCTCACCACTTAAAAAAAACAATGACAGGCCTGTTTTCTACTCCTGAACTAACTATTGCCCCATAGCAGCTGCCCCATCTTAGCTGCTGTATATTTAGTGTGCTTAATTCCACAGTACTGGGCTCTACTTTAGTTTCTTTCTGGCATTAAAGGAAAAAATCTTCAAATATGGTTTTTATGGGAGTTTTATTTTAAGGAACAGGGGGTAAATGTACTAGAATATGCCACCAATATTTCTTAACTGCGTTGAAGCCGGGTATTCAGAACAATAGCAGTGAATAGTGGACAGAAACACATTAGCCTGGATTCATTTTTTTCCCCAGTATATTAATAGGGCTATCAGGCGGCCCTCCTCCATCATATTTTTACTGTGATTGTATAAAACTGAATATATCTCATGTCTATGTCACGCTGTTTTTTCTGGTTCTTATCTTAATACAATACATCGGTTTGTGGATGAAACAAAATCAAAAATCTGAATTTGAAATGCTTAAATCAGCACTAAACTGTGAGTCAAAAATATATTCTCTCTGTGGAATTTGACATACATTATCTCTTTGTGTTCACTTCAGTTCCCAAGAAGCTCAAGAGGAGTTACAAGAATTTCAGGAAGGCAGTCGCGAGCTGGAGGCTGAGTTGGAGGCACAGCTTGGTCAGGCCGAACACAGGCTCCGAGACCTGCAAACCGAGAATGAACGGCTGAGGAATGAAGTGTCCAACCTCAAGGTAACTAAGCTTTAAGTCTCTCCACAGGTTATTTTAGGAGTCCATTGATTATATGCAGTTACATAAGAGGATATCTGGTGTTTGTTGAACACTTAGCGTAAGGTCCAGTGTCGGTGTGCCAGGGAACCCTCAAGTACTTTTAATTGGATATAAATAAAAACATTGGCTCTATCCATCTGTTTTAATCGCAATATAAGTGCTGTTAGATTAAACCCTCCATACATTAGTTACTATTAGTTACACAGTTTTTCTCCTCTCATCAGCTTGCTCAGGGATGCCTAACATTTTTTGGCTTGGATTCTACTTTTAATATTATGGCAATGAGATCTGAAAATACATTTCTACTAGTACTACTACTTTTTGCAGTGGTGACTCATGAAAAAACCCCACCTTATTTAACTGAAATTTAAAATCTCCAATGTGAAATTAGGAGACAATCGTTCTAACATTCTATCATGCTTTTATAGATGCGGGCAGTGACAAATGCTGAGTACATTGGTGCTATGAACCCAGAGAGGTCACTAAATCATGCTGTTTTTGTATCTCAGGGGCCATAGTGAAGGCATGCCGTCCTCCACATATTATACTGTTCATCAAAGGGGTCCATGGGCCTCCCCAGTAAACAAAGAGCGTCTGTTAAACATAGAAGAATGACTGCTAAATATTTTTTGCTATGTTTTTTAAATGGCAGTTATATAAAGCTGTAAATGATAAATATAAAAAATCTTGGCTATTGCAGGAAAGGCTGGAGCAGCAGTATGCACAGAGTTACAAACAGATATCCATGCTTGAAGATGATCTGGGTCAAACACGCAGCATCAAAGAGCAGCTCCACAAATATGTCCGCGAGCTAGAGCAGGCCAACGATGATCTGGAGAGAGCCAAGAGGTCAGAAGGACACTGAACACTTTGATTAATATTTACAACACACCAATTTTTATATTAAATTTTCCATCGTCTACACAGGGCCACAATCGTCTCCCTTGAGGACTTCGAGGGCCGACTCAATCAGGCCATTGAAAGAAATGCCTTTTTGGAGAGTGAGCTCGATGAGAAGGAGTCTCTGCTTGTGTCTGTTCAGAGATTGAAGGATGAAGCTCGAGGTAAGGCAAGATCACTCTTTTTGTATATTTGAACATTGGTGAATGACTGTTTAAAGTTTTCATTTGTCCACTTTTGCAGACCTAAGACAGGAGCTGGCTGTACGTGAGCGGGCGTCAGACCGGATGTCCGCACCAAGCTCACCTACCTTAGATATAGACAAGATGGATTCTGCAGTCCAGGCCTCTTTATCACTCCCAGCCACGCCTGTAGGGAAGATCGAGCATTCCTTCACCGGTCCTAAAGGTCAGGGCATTGTTCATTCTCATACATTAAATATGTCTTAATAAATTCAGTAAAGAGTATTGACACTGGTTTTGACACTGCAGCATTGTCCAATGGCTGTGGAACCTCATCTCTTACTCCTTCAGCGAGGATTTCTGCTCTGAACATAGTTGGCGATCTCCTGAGAAAGGTTGGGGTAAGTAATCAATCATGTCTTTTACGAGTTTCAATCCTCAATTAATCAGCTTCTAAATATTAAACCATACAAAATTCAGAAATTACAAAAAAATTAAGAGGATTTTTGTCTTTTTGTTCCCAGGCTTTAGAGTCTAAGCTTGCTGCCTGTAGAAACTTCGCCAAAGACCAAGCGGCACGAAAAAACTATGAGAACGGCACACTCATCAACAGCAACGCCACCAAGTTCTCTCACTCTCTACACACCACTTACTTTGACAAAACGTGGGTTCCTCTTTTTAATTTCTCTTCTAGTTTTGTTACATAACATATTTTGAAGCTTGCACATCTCACTAATTGTATATCTCCTGCAGGACTGTTAACGGATTGGACCCAAGCCCTTTGAACTCATTAAAAACCACTAGAGCTGTCTCCCCACCAGGCCTGCTGCCTCTGAGCGTGTGAGGTGTCATCTCTTCACAAAAATCAGTAAACCGATTGAATGAGCAAGCGGCGTAGACACTTGAAAGACCATTACATTGTGTGTGTGTGTGTAAAAGGAGAATGCTGTGTGTGTATGGCTTTGTAAGAGTGAATTTCGAAACTTGAGAGAACGGTACTATATCTCTAGCTCGAGCAGCTCTTTAGTCATGATTGTGGATGAAACCACAGTTTTGCATGTGCCTGAAGCTGTAACAATCGACTTTCTGTCTGTATGTTCAAAATGGCGCAGCTATACATTTAGGTTCATCAGACAGTACAACCAACTCACCTGCTACTTTTCTTTATGTTCTCTTCAATTGCACAGTTAAACAAAATGTATGCTAATTTAAAAGGGACCTGTTAATATGAAATAATTGATCTTGCACATATTTCAGTAATGCTTTAAAATGCGATGTGTGTTTTGGCACGTGTTATTTATGAATGAAGACTGGACCTCATATGTATTTGAATGACTGAAGTGAATGTTGATCGTTCATAGCAAAGTAGCCATAATGTTGTTGTTTTTTTTTGTTATTGGCTCCTTGCAATAGTATTTTTATTTTATTTTTGAACGCGGTTTCTATGTCAAAGGTTATCAAACTGGTCAGCTTCTGCACTTAAACAGAACCTGACGTGTTGCCATTGACAGTTTCATTGCCTTTTTGATGCACACGTGAATTTATATTGTAACAGGCTCGGTTATAGCAGTATTATATGGCTAATAGGCACCTAAAGGCTGAGCTAGTGTTTTTCCTTTTAGCAGATTTGACTTTCATTGTATTTATTCTACCTCCTACAATACCCATATGATCAAATATATATATATTTAACATTAAACAATTTTTGGACCCATTTTGAATTCTCTATAGTTGCATATTATATCTGAGATTACGCACACGCCTGTTACATGTGTTCACAATCACTGTAAATAGCTTGCAAGAATGGTAACTTTGCATACTGCATTTGTACAAACCTATTTATTTCAGATTGTGTATATGGCATGTGTTCGATACTGAGATTTATACAGAGGGTAAACCTGACGTATTCTGATATCAGTTTGTCAAAGTTGTTGAAGTAAAGATTAAGATAACAATATTGTGTGTCTCATATTCTTTACAACACTAAAAGAACACAATAACATACACAATAATTTAATACAGTGGTGTTTTCAATGAGGGCTACATTGTCAACATTATTACAGAGGAGCCCACGTGCTGAGGTGACTGATTTTGCTTCACCAAAAGTCCATATTCAGTATCTATTTTCTGGACACTATGCTCTGGCAGGCATTTTTTTTGCTTAGTGTCCCTCTATATTATAACCACGCATAAACGTGAAAAGAGATCTTACACATTGAATGCTTTTTTTAAAATGGATTATGTAGAGTCACATTCTGTAAAAAAGACGATTTGGGCCAACTCAGAGATATTACTGAGTAGTACTTCCCTACAGTAAATGTCATGTCTGGAGTCAAGTTCCTGTCCATTGATCCATGTGCATTGAATGAGTATTGTTTTGATGTTTTGATCACTGAATACCTAATTGTTTTTCCATATCATCCTTTAATGTCATCTTCTTAATCTGAAACAAAACAAAAACAAAACATCCCATGATTGTTTAGAAGTGTAAACGAAGTGTGTAGTTGTAGTCACCTTACCTTCCCAGAGGCTGTTAGAGGAAAGCTGTCTACAAACATCACATAATGAGGGATCTTAAAGTAGGAAATCTATTAAAAAAGAAAAAGTATTCCTTCAGTCTGTGTTTTATAGGCTAGTGATCATTTCAATGTATATTTTGCTCACCTGGTCTTCACAGAAAGACTTGATCTCTTCTGGAGTGCAGCTCTGTCCGTCTTTTAGAGTGATACAGGCACACACCTGTTCACCCAGCCTCTCATCCTTCACTCCTACCACCTGAGAGAATAAATACCCTGTAATAGTTTACACAAATATTTCATGTTTCAGAATTTCATGTGTGTATGCCTAGATTTATGTTAATGTAATATAGATGGGTTTGACTAGTAAGTAGTACCTTTGCTGCCCTCTTGTGTTTACATGGCTTACCTGCACCTCTTTGACTTTAGGATGAGTGAATAAAAACTGCTCTATCTCTGCTGGGTAGACATTCTCTCCTCCTCGGATGATAAGGTCCTTTATGCGTCCTTCAATGGAACAATATCCCATATTATTTAATCGGGCTATGTCCCTGTGTATAGGAAAGTAAGGCTTTAGTATATATAACATTGTTCAATTAATTCTATGACACATGTATTCATACCCTGTCCTATACCAGCGATCTTTACCAATAGCCTCTCTTGTTTTCGCCTCATCACCCCAGTATCCAAGCATTACGCAGCTGCCTCTGATCAGAAGCTCTCCTGAAGCTCCCAGTGGTACCTTGACCCCAGTAGCAGGGTCCACAATCTTAGCCTACAACCACACCATACACATTGTACAACTCATATGAAGCCACTTAAAACTAAAACTACATGAATAGTTCTCTTACCTCAGTGTGGGGCATGATACAGCCCACTGTATTTAACTTGAGCTCATCACTGTCCAGAGGGAACCCCAGGAAGGTAACAGGGCTGTTCTCAGTGGTGCCATAACCTACCTACAACAGAGCAGCACGATACAGTAAGAAGCCACCCGGAGAGCGCAGACCTCCACCAAGGCAACTCATTTCCCCTAGACACTCCTAAAACGGCTCTAAATAGAACCTTTCCTGAAAATGTATTCCAAATCTATTCAGTACTTTTTTGCATTTAATACTACACATTTTAAAAAAAATCCTGGATCTAGACGGTGATCCGGATCACTCCCAATATCTAATATATTGTCCGTTCTGTAGTTTTTGTGAAAGTTGCTCACACACATGCAAACGGGCGAACGGGCAGACGGACAGACGGGCAGACGGGCAGACGGCCAGACACACAGACGGACAGACGGATAGACGGGTGGGCGGGCAGGCGGGCAGACGGACAGACGGACAGATGGACAGATGGGCGGGCGGGCAGGCGGACCAATAGGCGCGCAGGCGGACTAACGGGCAGGCAGGCAGGCGGCCTGGCGGGCAGGCGGGCAGGTGGGCAGGCGGACTGAGGGGCCGAAGGGCAGACGTTCATACATGCAGACGTGCAGACGTGCAGACAGACAGACAAACTCTTCCGAAAACATTACATTATAATTATTACAAAGACACTAGTATAAACAGTTCATCTGAGCACTCACTGTGATTTCCTTCATGTTCATCTCTGATCTGAGTCTTCTCAAGATCTCAGGAGGACACGGGGATGCACCCATCATACCTGGGCACAGGCCACAGCTTTAATACTACTAATACACAGGCCATAGTCAGTAAGGTCCATAGACAGTAAGGTCCATAGACAGTAAGGTCCATAGGCAGTAAAAGCCTTACCTCCCTCCAATGAAGACAAGTCAAACGAGTGTAGATCTGGTTGGTTGAGCATGTCAGTGTGCATCGTGGGAGTCCCATACACAATGTTACACCTTGAATTAAAACAGTTTAGAACGATAGACATAGACTTCTAAATTAGAAGAATTAGATTTCTTGTGTATACCTTTCATTCTGAATTGCCTTGAGGTTAGCGTGACTGTCATATCCGGTGGAAGGAAAGACCAGTGTGATGCCATGTATTGCCATGCACATCCCCCCAATCACAGACCCAAAACAGTGATATAAGGGAACAGGTATACATACTCGCACCTGAGGCTATAAAAATGTAAAAGGTGCAATGACTTAATGGAATTTTTTTTTTTATTAATTATTATTACAGAAGTACTTGGCAAAGACAGACTTACCCTCCATCCATATCCCATCCTGAGGCCCACATAATATGCATTATTGACAATATTATGATGCGATAGAGTGGCTCCTTTTGGATTTCCCGTTGTTCCCTAAAACAACATAACAAAATAAATGTATAATCTGCTATATGCTGTAATGAGGGTAGAGAACCTAATGCTATAAGTGGAGAAGCAAAAGAGATCTAAACAATCTGATCAGAATTCTTCATAAAAGGTTCAGTCACAAACTAAGGTGCCAGTAAGGTAAGGCTTCAACAGTTGAATACTCATAGATAAAAAAAATAAAATTGAAATAAAAGCTCCTTTTTGGCACCATATTTTCATGCCATTTCTCATGTCAATATTGGACAAAATATCACTTGTAATTTTGATTCTCACCCCTCATTTATGTAATGTGAAGCAGAGTTAAAGATGCTATGCTAAAATTTACTGATGTAAACTGGATGTTAATGGGATCATCAAAAGTCAGCTTGTTCTGCAGATTTAGCAACTCTCTTTGGTGCCGACTCTCGCCCGCTTCCATTGCGTCTCTAAAGTGTAGCATTCCTGGCTGCAAACTGTCCGTCACGATCATCATTTGCAGATCCGGCAGTCTATAAAGAGAGATACAATTCAGACCGAGCAATTCAACAACCACTTTTCTGGGTCATCTGACAGTTTTACCTGGGGCTTTTTATGTGGCCTGTAGGTGATGTGTTAATCTCTGGGCAGATCTTTCTCAGGATTTCACAGAACCTTTGATTTTTAAAACTAGTGGGACAAATAACTGCTTTACACTGGACCTGTATATTCAGATACATTAATACTACTCATCTGTAAGTCAGTGCACTTAAATGAACTGTGCTGTCTTACCTTCTTCAGAGTAAACTCCACCTCATTCGCCTGATAGGCCGGATTCAGAGACACCTGCAACAATGAACCAACATATTGTGACCCTTGAGATACAAAATCTGCTTTACACTGGCATGCATGTGTAAAACAATGAGTCATTTTACATATGTCTATAGAGAATTATAACAGACCAGTATGATGCCAGACTTGGCTGTGGCGAATTGAGACAGGATCCATTCATATGAGTTTGGGCCCCAGACCCCAACACGGTCCCCCGGTTTTAGACCCAAAGCAAGCAGTCCTGCAGCTAACCTGTCCACCTGCAACGAGACAATAAATGAAGAGTTCACTTGCAAAAACAGAGCCATTAAAAATTTTGAGCTAAGGCTTCTATTTTCTCTTTAAACAGAGCTATACATGAGCTATATATACTTCATTTATACCCCCTTGACCAAAGCCAATCAACTGTTTTCACTGATATATCCTAAACTTCCTAATAATAACATTTTTAAAACAAAAATCTGCTTTTGCAAAATAACTCTTCTGGCACTCACATTATATTAGGGCTCAATATTGAAAAAATAAGTAATTGCAATTGTTTTCTGACAAATATTGTGATTGTGGTCAGATTTGCAGTATTGTCTGGAAGCATAAACACTTGAAAGAAGACTAAACTCGCCTGCCTTTCAGAACATGTTTGTAAGCAGTTCTGTTTTTGTGCAGAGAAAATTATATTGCCTAAAACATTGCAGCCTTTGCAGTTTGCCAGTTGCATTAAAATTGCTATATTTCTTTGATTGTGATTCATCTTACAGGATCCAACTGCCCTGGCCAGTGAGATGTATAAAAAAAGATGAGTTGGGGAAACTGGATTTATGAAATGCGTGAACGACATAAAGACCATTGGATGAAGGTAAAAACTGTGAATACTCCAGGCGAGCCATATCCAACCGTAAATAGGCTCTACATTGGGCAGTTCTACTGTTGAGATCCATGGAACATTGTTTGCTCAAATGTATCATTATGTAAGCAAGGCCTGTAAAACTTCATTAACTTCAGTAACAGGACCAGGAATGTACTTTTTCTGTGCATGTGTTTTAATAGGTGCCCACGGTGCCCTCTTATGAGATGCAGCATTTTTCTGATGTAATGACATGGGTGTGTGATATCAAAGCAAATAAAAAAAGAACTTACATCCTGTTGAAACTGGGCAAATGTTTTTCTAATGCCATCCTCCACGAAAACCACAGCCTCTCGGTCAGGCCAGCGCTCTGTTGCCAAGTCCAGAACCTGACCGACGGTCAATGGCAGCAAGGCGACAGAAGACATAGCTGCTGGTGAGTGTGGGCCTGTGAGGAGAACCGTCCACGTGAAGCCACCTCGTGCTGCAGGATTTCCATTTCTGGCAGTTTTTAAGTATGGCCCTAAGCATAGTGCTACAAAAATGCTGCTCTAAAATCCCCCTAACCAGAGAAAACACACACTAGCTATTGAGTAACATGCTGTATATATATCATTATGTAAGCATTTTACCTGTAGTAAATGGGTAATGATTAACCACGGTGTAACATGATTTGTGGAGTTGTTTGACCACCAAGTAGAACATACATTACTGTTTGTAACCATTCTGACCTTTGTCCAATTTGCGGACCATTCTCTGCAAATTGTTGATTGACCAAAATGACAATGTCAACAATACTAAGAAATCCTGTCATCAGGACACAACACTGTTTAACTATAAATCAACTTTGTATGCAATTATAGAGATGTTAAATAATGATTACACACTCTATTGAACATTTTCGCCTCAGATACACAAGAGCTTAGAGAACATTGACCTTGTGTGTGCTGACTTACAAAACCAGAGCAAAACTGGAGCTTATTCTTTCAAAATGTTGTCGTCATGAAAAGAAATGATATTCCATGTGACATATTTGCATTTATCTTTCCATTTAAAACAATCTATTTATGTAAGTCAATCTTTGCTTCATTTTTTTTTCTTTTTTTGCAATCAGTAAAGCAGCTAAAAGGTTAGAATTGTTCACAGGCCTATTCAAAACAACAGTGCAGATCTCATATGTTATTCTATTACTAAATTTCTTCCCAAGAGCCATGAACTCAACTCCAGCCAGTCCGCTGTGTTTTCATTCTAAATTTGGGATGAAACGTCCCCCAGTGTGCCGTAAAATACAACCCTTGTGGAAATATACTGATGAGATTTTAAATACATACTTTGACAATTCACTTATGATGTTTCTGGTTCATGGGTTTTTTGATTATTTCATAAAACATTGCCAGTTCTTTGCATCGTTGAAATATTATGTTTAATTGTGTCTTTAGGTTGATTGTCCAATATTGCTGAAACAGCTCATCGTCTCACTGCACAATGAAAAGCGTTGTTATGGCTTCATATAAATCAACCTTTCACCACATGGGGGTAATATGAGAGGTCTCTGGTGTTGCATTGATTTCAATATAACGTTATACTGAGCTGTTATTATGGTTTGGGTTCGAGGAATATGCCTACGGTAGTCCAATGATGACAACATGATGAGTGGTGTAAACTGCTTCCAATAATGACAAGAGGAGGAGTGAAGAGCAGTGATCCTGGATAAAAGACCAGATACCAGGATAATACACAGCCTTGTCCTGGTGGGGGCAGCATTGCTCCAACAAAGAAATTCGAGAGGCCGTCCTCTGCAGAGAGCGTGTGTCCTGTGTCACGCATTCCACCCAGGGGCAGTGATAATCCCTCAGATCTACACATTATGTTATCGCAATCATCACTTAGTTCTGCTGCAAACCTGTCCTGACAGCCCAGGTAGTCCACACTATAAAGTCACTTTTAGGTTTATATATTGGCGGAGTGGATTAGCTCAGCATGTTCATTAATTGGCTTGGCCTGGCCTGACCCCTGACTGCGGGTCACTGGTCATCACCTGTGAAGAGTCACTATGTGAGGCAGCTCTACACGCCTGTGCACCATAGCTGTGCACATAGCCCCCTACAGCTCCACTTTCCTTGGACTCAGCCATTCTTGTCCCAGATGACCATTCAGCTGTTGCCAACACTTGTCCACTTAATAACTGTTGCCCAGGCTCACATCACTAGATGCCGTTGTAATGATTTTAATGAAATCCCTTGGCTTCTGTTTGACACGCTATTTCAAATCCCAAAAATCCCATGTGACTGGAGAGACATTTTTGGATTAAATGGGATGAAATAATTACTCAAGTTAAAGTTAAAATAAAAGTAGGTTTCAGGTTTCAGTTTATTTGTCATATGCACATTCAACACAGGGTCAAAAAATGCAATGAAATGCTTTGGATCGGAAGAACTGTTAGACTCGCTAATATACTCATGAAGTACTAATAACATGCAATAATAGTATATGGTAAAAAGTGTGCAAAAAAGAGTTAAGTAACAATATAATAAACATATAATAAAAAGAAAAATACAAAGGTGCAGGTAGGATTTAAATAAGGTGTAAGTAGAGTATTTCACAGGTGGTAAAATACTTCAGATGAATTTGTATTGCACATGATATAGTATTGCACATACATGA
>JAVQKC010058942.1:0-12497 GCA_036025475.1 Philypnodon macrostomus
CCTGTGTGCAACAGTTGAAAAAGATCCAGCAAAGACTTTTTGAGTTATTGCGTTCACAGTTTTGGCCCGTTATTAATTAATTAATTACTTAATTAATATTCATCGAAGAAGTACCCAAATCGATACAGTTCGGCATCTTTATGGTATGCACCTGTGTGCAAATGTTGGAACTGATCCGGCGAATCATTTTTGAGTTATCGCTAGCTAGAATCTGCGGACGCGGACGGATGTGATTCCATAATATCGTCGTTTCACTGATATAATGATGTGTCCTATTCAGGGTTTGACCTCAAGGTCCTACCTGGTCAGTGTGAGATCATGGCGGTGGAACTCCAGGGCCTTGGCGTAGTCATGCAGGTGGAAGTAGGCATTGCCCAGCTGGCTGTAGATGGCACTGAGCACCTGCAGGTCCTCGGTACCAACCTGGATAGCTGCTTCGAAGAATGAGACTCCTGCTCTGAAGTCACCCACTTTACAGAGCCGCTCACCCTCCAACGCCAGCTCCAGGCAGGAAACCTCCATCCTACAGCAGACAAGACCAGTTCAGTCCTTCAGCTGCCAAACAAAGAAATTTCTCCACCTAAAGCGTTTCAAAATATACTTAAAACTGAACTAGAGTAGACCATGTCTAGGTAAAACCAGCCGAAAACACTGAACAAAACCTCTTTCTAGGCAAAAGCCCTCAAACAGGGAATTGTTTAGTTACTTCCTTCCACCCATGAAAAAAGAACAATGGCTTTAGGGTTGTTTATTATGGGTGGTCTCACATCCCTTTCACCAAAGTCTGAAAAATATGTCTTCCAAAAGTCAAATGTTCAACACAAAGCATGAGCAAAACTATATGAAATGTATAAGTATATACAAAGACCACGTGTTTACCTTTTCTTTCTTTTAAACATGTGTCTTAATATTAGAACGTCGTCTACCCGCACAATGTTTCCTCCAAACTGAGCAAAGCAGCTTAGATTAGTTCATATCTTACACTGGCTACAAAGAACTAAAAGTAACTTCAACAATAGTAGCATGCTTCATCATTCATCCATACTATAATTAGGGAACAATGGCTTACATGTTGTCCTGGATACTCCCACTGGGCAAAAGCCAATAGCTAGTCCTAAATCCTAAATTACAAGGGCATTGTTGTTAGCTAAGCATTTATCATACATCAGGTTAATACCAGCCTACCTGCTAGCTTTTTGAGCTTTACAACAAGAACAGCAGCTGACTGAACATTTGCGAGACATCCACCAATGGCTTCAGGAGAGTAAACGTTCAGACTTCCTCTTGATGAATTAAATAAGACGTTTCCAGCGTAAACCTAAACTTAGACTATTTTAAAAATTCAACTTACTAACATAACCATCACATTGGAAATACTATCACTCATTTGACGTCAGATATAATGATAAGCAGTTAGGATTAGCCTGGAGAATACAGCAAGGAAACAGCTGATTCAGTATTTTTACAGCTTATCAGCTCTCTCTTCTGAACTGGTCACTCAAGATTAAAACTGTAGCGCTCACCAGACATATTAAAAGTGCTAAGTGGCTTTATTGACATGGTCTGCTAAATAGTTGCAAATAAAAATACAAAGTACTAAGTACAGGCACTAGTAAAGGAGCCAGCTGCTCTTTTCAGACATTGTAGTGATCAACAAAGGAAGCAATGATAAATTTTTCAGTGCTTTGTAAATATTGAAGCAAGGTAAAGAAGCCCTTTCAGCTTAGCAGGTCGCACCTGTTGCCTTTACCTGGATAAGTACACTCAGCAGTGTTTCATCAGCTTACATAAATGAAGTATATAGTACAAGTACACAGAAATATATTATAATTACAAAATAATGAATTCATGTTTGTCTAAATGTAAGAACTTCCCCTCCCGCATTCACACCATCTAATACTAACTATACAAAACTACAAACAACTCAAATAACTAACATCTATGTTATGTTGCCACTAAAGAGGCTCCTACCTGTAGCGAACATGAAAGGATTGCTCCTCAGGTTGCGTGCTAACAACTGGGCCACCGGTCTCCATTGAAGAGCATACTATGAGAAAATCCCAGTTTCGTTCAGTAAAAAATAAAATAAAATGTTAACCAAAAAAAAGGATCACATGGAAGTTGGCCAAAACAAGTCTCTAGAAAGGCTGTGTAGGGCGGCCAGTGTCAAATGTTGACAAAAGAAAAGCAGCACATGTTGTTTACAGGTTGGATTTCTGAGCACCAGTCTGCGGGCCACATTCATATATTGTGTGTTTTGCGTCACTGCCACTCAATCTCTCATCAGTGGGCTCTGTGAAGAGAACATAAGATGCTGTATGTGACGCCTCTTTCTGGCCACATGATGCCATGGCAACACCAACCAAACAGCAGCGTGCACAATTGGTGCGGGCAGGAAGTGAGGGAGCAGGGTGGAAATTAAGGGATAGGGTCAAACTATCTAATTATCTAATAAGGGGACTCAAGGGCGGAAGATTTGCATGTGCAAGTTCTAATTAAAACAAGGTGAGCAAGCCACATAGAATTATGACTGAAAACTACGCCAGCAGAAACTACAAGAATTCATTTCAGAGGAAGCAAAGATGCAAAGTTCTGAGACCAGATCAATTAAATGTAGGATTGGTTTAGAAAAAAAGATTGAAACGACACAAAGCTCTCAAAGCAACTGTCCAGATACCCCCAGTTAAAAATACAACCAAAAGTCTGCTTGCGGCAACCTTGCGAGAAAGTGACAGAAATACTCAAGCACAAACCAGATTCTCCATTACTTCATCTGTTGTCACCAGTTACACCCACTTTTCCCTCTAGCCAAAGACAACATGGACAACTTTTGGCTAGAATCCGGTTTACTCTTTATGGATGGAAAGACTAATAATAATGCTATAATACAATAAAAATAATGGAGTGTATAAAATGAATGGTGGTGTATAGAAAAATACATTTACTGTGTGTTTTGGAAATGTAACATAAAATATAATGTACATAATATACAGCTAAAACATGATTATTGGATTCACTGTTGAAGCTCATGGGTATAAAAGACTTCACATTGCTACAGTCATTGGTTGTTTATTCCACCTCTATATTTCTGCTGGGTATGTTGTTCCCTGCCCTTTATAGAAATAATGTGAATGAATACATTCATAACTATGACTCATGCTAGAACCACATCAAACTGAGTCTAAAATAGGACATGACTTCATTGAAAACACATACACAAGCCATGATTTACCCTAGACAGCCCATTGATGCACAAAAATTACAACTTCTCCAAGCAAGCTCTAAGAATAGAAGCAAGACTCACCACAGTAGTATTTTAATACTAACCTGTAATTTCTCCACACAGGAACAGGAAATCTGTAAATCATAACAATAATACCACGTTAAAATCCTTAATGGTTATAATAGGATTAAAAGAATGGCATTACAGAAAATAACTTTCAAAAATCATATTATTATTAATATATTTACATAATTACAATAACTCTATAAACTGCACATAAGGGGTGAAATACATCCAGACATTACTACACTGTTATCATGGTATTATTGTATTTTTCAAACTCGTTTCTTGTTCAGTTTTTGGTCACGTTGTGCATTTTGTTGAAATATGGTAAAAATAGTAGTGAGAAATAGTAGTCTGCAGAAAACAGATTACACACACTACTATAGCCACAACGTTGAAGTATAAGTCAAGTAAAATAGCAACACTTTTAAACAGTAGGATGGACAAAGTTTAGCTAGTATACATTTCCTGGTTTAGGGTCTTACACGCAATAACGAAGACAGTGATATGGGTCACTCAGTACATAAAAGTCTCTCAGTTATCCCACCGCAGAACTTGCTGTTAGCACAGTGGCTAACATAGCTGCTAAACTTACGTTAACGCAAGACGATCCAGTTTGAACAATGATGGTCTCGTTTCTTCTCTTCTTGACCCACAGTTGAAAAACAGACTATTAGAAAAGGACCATGGTTGTGTTTGAGGAAAACAATCTTGACCACCAACCAACTACAAATCGCCCGTTTATATTTCTATAAAACTTCGATTCAAGTTCGATAAAAAAAAACAAAAATTAGAAAAGCTCTTCAGATTCGACAAGGGTTAGGTGTTTTCCCAATGGCCAATCAGAAGTGACCATTCAAAGATAGCCCCGCCCACAGAACGGTGATTGGACCAATCGTTTTGAATGGAATACACATAACGTACCTCCACAGTCAGCTGTACAAGAAAAAAAATTGTGTTGTAGCATAAAGACACAAATATTAATAAACTACTGAGAAAAGGACATTGAGCAGTTTGTGAATGAGCACTCGCATAAAAATATTGCTTTAAAAATTCCTATTACGATTAAAACGTGTAATAATGCATCCAGAAATGTCACGTTTGTTACGTCTGTATAAATAAGAATTACCTGCAATTCACTGGCACTGAACTGCTTAGCAACCGGACGCCTGTAAGCTGCCATTTTGGGTCCAGACGTTCAGCGTTTCCTCGTACATAATTAATGATGCTTCAGAAACAGAAGTTGTGCAAGACTTTGTGGATTACAAAGACAGGACACGCATACAGCTATTTTTTTTTAGAGTCTTGGAAAATAGTTACATTGATCTGAGTGAAGCTGCAGCAGGACCGATTCAAAAATAAGTTTGCCGTATAGTAAGTTTATTTGTGTATTTATATTGTCATGGAGTCGTTATAACTATGACTGCACTTGTCATGCATCCCATTGCTTGCTCATGTTGGCTATTGTAATTGAAGCATGTGTTGTCAGCTGACAAGTTGTGTTGCTTAGTGATGAACAAGTTATTGTTTTTACTAACCACTTGTTTCACAGGCGAAGTAAGGCTATACAAGAGACACCTGCCACCTTCCCATGGAGGGAGAGCCAGGACACTCAGACGAAGACACCCAAAGAGATGATAAGCCAGTGGTTTTATGGGAAAAGTGTATTCAACAGAGCATCTTCATTGACCTTAGTGAAGATGAAAGTCTACACTTGAGTGATCTGGAGAGCTCTTTGGCTTTCCACATCTCACAGGCAAAGTCAGCAGCATCAGAGGCCAGTATCCATCTTTCAGGTAAGACATCTTCAAGACTAGATTCATGTTTATAATACTACCCAATAGTGTCACATATTTCAATATCACCACTTTCCCACCTTTTCTACTTTCAAAAATTTGGCTGTCATAACAAGGCTGTTTCTCATAATTTTTCTCTTATTTTCAGGAGGAGCAGAGTTGTCTGATTATGACACATCTTCAGAGTGTAATGTCAACAGCCAGAGTGAAAGAGTGAAAATGAATAATACCGGTAGCAGTGGATTGTGTGTGTCTGCTCAGAGACCAAACACAGCGCAGGACGTTTCTTCACAAAATGGTCTTTATGAAGACCCAGGGCAGAACACCAGTGACGAGGACCATGACGATCTACCTTATGATGGAGATCTTGGAAGCCACTACTTTACCCAAGTCCCTGGGTCTGAGAGTAACATTGGCCAAGACGGAAGAGACACAAGTTCCAGTGTTCCAGATTTTCATTACCTCCATGAACATATAATAATACATGAGGCTAGTTATGAATTGGCTCCTAACTATACTGAGAAATCAATAGCCTGCTTGGACACAACTACAGAAGACAATGATTCACATATGCCAAATGAGCCAAATAATCAACTAAAACTCCTTTCCAAGGAAGATCTTTTGCGTTCAGGTCGGCTGATTGAAGCGGAGACCCTTCCAGAAGTTTCATTGTTGGAGAGTATGGATGAAACTGTCTTTAGCATGACCACTCCTATTTGTCGTGGGTCATCTTTTGATTCTGAAACATATCAAAGTGGTGGTTCAGAGCAAAAGAGTAAAATTGCTGATCAAGATGTCAGTGTATTAAAAACTGAAGTAAATGATGGTGGCACATCATCTGTTACTGAGAGTTGTACACCAAAGTCAACAAGTATTTGCTCAAATCATCAGGATATATCCGAGTCTGATGAAGAAAAAGAAGATATTAAAGATCCAAAAATCCCATTGCTGTGCACCAGATCCTTTAGTGAGATGAAGTATGGACAGGGTCAAGTCCATTATCCGTTGCCTGATTTCTCTAAAGTTGCCCCAAAGGTTAAAATTCCTAAAGCTCCCAGAGGGTCATCTAAACCTGCTCAGCTGCCCAGCACCATTCACAGAGCACACTCATCTCCAGAGATACTGGAGGTGCTCAGCAGAGTCCTGGAGGATTCACCAGAGAGGCCCTGTGGCTTTAAAGATCAGGACCCACCAGAATCACCTGCACTGGTGCAACACTTACAGGTCGGATAGAAAAAGTGTGTTTTTAGTTTTCAGATTGCATAAAAAATAAATATACACATAGATGTTTTATTTATTTTCATAACACTGTAAATTCCTTTTTTCAGGCTAAATATGATCAACTTCTCGCCAAGTATGCTGAAGCTGAGAATCTTATAGATCAGATGAGATTGGGAACAAATGTAAGTGTTTAGATTTTCTGCAAATGATACCTATATTCCCGTAAAGCAAATATTGATAATTCGTTATGACAGCCACCACCATCTGAACTGCAGCCTTGTTTTGAGGAGGGCCAGGAGTTCCTAGCTGAAGGATCTTTGGGTCGTCCTTTAAGTTGGTCCACTTTTGCATCATCTGATCTCATGGCAGGTCTGGACTTGTATCTTGTACAAACTGCTTAGTGAAGTTTATACTGGTTTCCATAGTGAATCTTGGTTTCAGATTACACTATAATATAGTTACAAAGCATAATTATAATACCCCCGTCATAGTCATGTCTCATGATATTAAGGGAAAAAATATAAGAGAATGACTATTGAATTCACTATTAAACTGTGTACTTTCAGACAAAATACAAACAGCAAACCAATGTACCGACAAAGAAGAAAAAATACTTTCCTCTGTGCTGCCTGAAGTTGGACCAAGTGATGGAGAATTAATGACTGCCGAGCTGACTAATATCACCAGCCAGTTTTTGCATAATGTAATGCTCAAATACAATGTAACAAGCTTTAAATGCTGGGATTCATAACCCCTAAAGGCTTTTCTGTTCAGGTAGAAGAATTCATATTGAATGTAAGCAACATGTCAATAACCGTAAGAGAACAACAAATGGTAAGCACTGTTTTTATAACTTGAATATTGGTATCGAATCACATCGACAAGAATAAATAATCTCTTTGTCAGATTCTGAGGAGTCTGATGGAGGCCCAGGACCAGCTGGAGAGAAAGTACATGTGCAAAAAAGAAGAGCACAGAGCTTTAGAGATGCAGATTTATATGGGCATTTGTAGGAATACTGGCACTTTCGACCCTGACAGGTTGTAGAGGAGCTCACTATTGCATCTTAAGTTACTGTACCTGCAATTGTATGTCTACATTTTCTGTTTGTTGATGCACTTGTGTAGGCTGGTGGAGGGAGACATTTTCCGAATAGGGATGCTTCTTGAAGACGTAAAAGAGATGATAGACAAAAATGTGTGCAAGCATATTTCACCACCCCAGTCTTCATCCACTCCACCACCATATGACTTCCATGTCAAACCAAATCTGTTGTACGACTACACTCTTTCACCGCCACTGTCTCTGCATGAGGTAACAGTCACATCACTGTTCTTCTCCCATTTGTGCATTTTGAGCCACTTATTATCAAATCGTTGCACTTTTGAAAAAGTTTCATTCATGAACCCTAGATGGCAGTACTGCTCCAGAAAAAACCCTAAAGGCGCCCTACAGGCCTGAAAAACTAGCAGTATAAAAAAACATAAACATTTCCATGTCATCATGTAGTAATTTCTTCTGTCATTTTCTTTACTATGACAAATTACACAAAAATGTATTTTACTGAGAGTTATGATCAGAATTAATTGAGTCCGCTTGAACACAAGAAGACATTACTAACTAAAGTTCATGTTTCAGGATCAAGGCACAGCTGTTTCCATTGTAGCTTGTGATGAGATGGAGAAGAGAGAGAACAAACATAAAGCAATAGAAACAAATTCATGTCATGTGGACACTGGACTCAAGCAAACTAATGAGGATGTCATAACTAGGCACTCAGCAATGACTGTCGCAAGCAGCTGTTATTCAAGGTATCTATTTCTATAGATTTATCGTTTACATTATATTTAACTGTGTTATTTTTTTATAGAAAAGATGGTTGCATGTGTTATGGTGCTTGTATAATGGGCACATGCTCAACCTTCCTGTATCCATATAGTGTTTCAGTACACTGCTGGTGTAAGGTTCCTCCACAGGGAGGGAATCCAGTGTAGTGAGGCTGTTGTTGCAGGTTTTCTTGCTGCTTGTCTTTAGGTCTTCACACACATCTCAGAAGGCAGAAGAGGACAATGAACAAGGAGAGGAAACATCAGTTTTATCAGAAGAGAATGGACACAGTAACATCCTAGCTTATATCAGAGCGACCAACACCAGCCCGGAGGAATCCCTGTCAGTCAATGAAAGGTAAGCAGATTTGTGCAGCATCTGAGTATGTGTACCTTATTTGAATCATGTTCAATAAGAAACATGAATGATAAACTGTTACTCGTGTTATTAACTGGTATCTTATCTGCTGCACAATTCTTGATTGCTCTTTGTACTGTATTTAAATAAAAATGTGTGTATTGTGTGATGATGTAGAAATTAATGCCTTCGATATACTCTGCATGTCTGCTTGTGTAGCACCCGGGACAGTGCCCTGAACCCTGAATGTGATCTGGGTCATTGTGTGAGTTCGTCTGTGGAGGTCTGTTGTTCCAGTGAGTCTCCTAAAGACTGTGACAGTGTGTCTAAACCACCCATCAACACATCGGCGTCACAGGTCAGTAATTTCACAGGTCAGTCCAAATGTTGTGGCAACATGCGTCTGACCTGTGTTTTCTGTGGCACAGAGAAACGTGAGCCCAGAGACCGATAGTGGATTTGGAAGCTCTTACTTGAATCAGTCTGCCTCTGGCTCTTTTCAACAAAATCTAACTGGAAGGTACACACACATTTATAATTCATTGTTTTATTATTAACACTTATCCTCATGGAGTCTTAGATAAAACTATTGTCTATTTATTGAGGTTGCAGTTTATTTTATTGCACTTTGACAAGGAATTTAGGAATATCTCATGTATAGTTACAGGTACCACACAGACACACACAGATGTAGTTCTCATTAGCAGCTTGGGTAGGTTTACTGTTTCTTGTCCATTAAAGGAAGCCAACAAAAAAGAAACTGACCATCTCTACTAAGCTAAGTAACAGTTTGAACATGTGTAGCTTCCACTCCCAGAATGAGCATATAAGCAGCTCTGAAAGTGAGGGCTCATGCTCCAACCTGCAGACAACCATCCAGCCAGTCCCTCTGATCACACCACAGTGGAGCGGCTCCAAAACCTCTGTAAGACTACAGCCTCATAGGGTACTGGATCCTGTGAAGCAGTGGCTGGAGAGCACAACCAACCAGTCTCCATTCACAGAGCAAGGTAAACAAGTCTTGCATGTCTGATTAATGTAGGCCAGAATAAAAGTGTTTATTGATGACCATTGTAGGTACCAAACACCACCACATGTCAGAACCAATCCTAAGCTCTATGATGGATACAGGTGAACGAGGCAGAAGCATGTATCCCTGCTCCTGCAACGGGTGAGTTTCTTTCTCACCATAGTTTTTAAGTGTAATACATAAGTGTTCAGTCGTCTCTATTTATCTGAATGGACAGTGAAGCCATCCTGGCCTTGCAGTCTGAGGTGTCCAGACTAAAGAAAGACATGAAGGAAGGCTTTGTTCAGCTTCCATACCTCGCAGACAAGCTTGACTACCTCACCTCAAAATATAGGCATGAACGTATGGCTAAAACAACATTGAGAAGTCACAAAAAATTAACCACAAACAGGTAGAGATCTGTGTTGCCTGACATTGTTGAAACAGAATGATTTTTGTAAAGAATATTCTGCTTTTTTAAATTTTTTTACAGTACTATTAATTCATCCATTATCGGACTAAACCTGTGTAACGGCAGCTCTAGTCCAGTGAAGTTAGACTGGATCTCCACAGATATAGCAACAGGCAGAAGCAAAGGTATAGTTATGTTTAGTAAAGCATTTCATCTTATAGTTTTATATTACAAAATAAAATTGCTGTCATAGCTATTATTAGATAACATGCATCTCAACTGCTGTGTGACTTTTCCAGGAACAGTCACTGAAGATACCACTGCCTCAGAGCTGCAGTTTGATTCTTCACCTGAAGAGGGAAGGAGAGGCAGTAACTTCAGATGTGATTCAGGGCTTCAATCACCTGGGGCAGTATCAAGTGGAGGTGAGAATAAAATCTCTGATCTGACCTGCTCTGAACGACACAACTACAACATGACAAAAGTGATTTCATAACTGACAAAATACTCATAGCATTAGCATTGGCTGCCATGACAGCATTCTATAATGTATGTGTTTTATGGTCATTAGCTTTTGCAGAGAGATGGCCTCCACTTTACTCAACACCTATCCAGAAACCACTTCTTCAGGTCAACTATGGCTCCTCCAGCAGCCTGCCTGCCAGGTAAGAGCAGTTAATCCCTCAGATAAATGTATTGATGGAGCATCAACGTACTTCTGATATTCCTTTATTCTTTGTACTTTATTTTATTTGCAGTTATAAATTGAGGGAATATCCACTACAATATACAGCCTATGACTGGAAGAAATCCACCCAATCAGACACTGCCCTCCTGCCCAGCAATGTATTCTTTCAGCAGACACTGTCTCCGTTGTCAGCTCCCTCAAAACTAGGCGCTAGAACCAGCATACACAGTGGGAGCAAGGTAACTTATGTCACTTCAATGTATATTATATTTTATATTGTTAGTAATTTATATACTCTGCTGACTGATAGGAAGAAGAAATACACCGGGCTCTTGACCAAGCTATTGAAGTGGCCCGCAGCCTGAAGAAGACCAGCGACCGAATGGCTAAAAATCTGTCAGCTGATTTAACCAAAGCCAAAACTCAGAGAAGATTCTACAGTATCCAGTCTCTGAGGAGCAGAAAGCACCATGCTCTATAACACATATAACTTAATTATTTACTACGACCAATAGTGCTGCTAACCTATATTCACAGTGTGTTTGTTGGCCTGTGACAGTACTGAAGGGTGTTTAATTAAGTATATTTTCACAAAAGAACTGTGTTTCCTAATGTAACTGAACTGAAATGCTTAATTTATATCTCTTAGCTCTCTTAGCTCTTTTTAAATATGCTGTATAATATCAAAGAAGTTCCAATGTTGTTTTAATACTGTAATAGTGAATTGTCATTTTTTAATTGCTCAGAGAAAAAAATATATATTAAAAAACATATTGGTGGCTCTTAACTTTTTATTATCGTGTCATTATTCTTTCCGCAATTAGCAAAAATAAATAATTTAATGACCTTGGTATATGATCGTCAAGAAAATGATTTCTAATGTCTGCAGTGTCCAGAGGGTAAAAGATATATTGTTAAATCAAATATAACTAGGTCAGAATGGTTAGTTTACTTTTTTTTTTAAATCTGTTTTGCTTTAGTTCCAGTGAGGATCATCTTTAGTCCCTATAGCTAAAACCTCATCTGATTCCTCCTATGACCATCACTGCTGGCCTGTGGCTGCTGGAGTCTACTGGTATCTTCTTACCCAGTTTCAGTTGGATGGCTTGTGGCTCTGTTCTTACTGATGTCGCCTCGATGGCTTTTTGTTTGTGATATCTAGTTTCTTTGTTTGTTCTAAGGTGGTATCGGGATAGTAGATGTGTCCTGTCAAAATAGACCAGTGACACACATCGTAGGCAGGTAAACATCTTCATGAACTGTTCGAGACTAAACACTGTACACTGAAAACTTTATTGCTCAAAAAGAAAAATCTAATACATTACAAACAAAGGTGAATGAGGAGTGCTTTCAGGGGTAGTGATCCTGCCTCCCAGCAGAGGGGGAGTACTTTTACTAACAGAGTACAGATTTTGAGCGCTTGGCTTAGTGGCTCAGGCGGTAGAGAGGCTGTCTCTCTCCGCCCAGTTCTTACTGGGCAAGACACTTCATACCACTTGCTTCCAATGTTTGGAGAAAGGTGGCTACTTTGGTGGAGACCTTGGAATGACTGAATAATGGAGCCCGTTGGAAATAAAAATCAAATTATATTTGGTTATATTTACCTCCGAGCAATCGGTGTGCAGATTATGTTACTATAGGTTTTCTTCTCAACATACAAATACCTGCATAGGTGAATTTGTGCATGTTGCATGTGCAAATTAATGACTGAACTGCTGAGAAGTCAAACAAACAAAAGTTTCATTGTGTATTTATTTGTTCATTCATTCATGTCTAAATGTATGTGAAATATACAGTGAAGAAAACAAGTATTTGAACACCTTGCTATTTTGCTATTTCTCCCACTTAGAAGTCATGAAGGGGTCTGAAATTTTCATCGTAGGTGCATGTCCACTGTGAGA